>CAUYPK010133875.1:0-12757 GCA_963574355.1 Loris lydekkerianus | reverse complement strand
GATGACCACCCTCTTCTGGCTTGAAAAGTTTCAGCAGAGAGATCTGCAGTCATTCTAATACTCTTTCCTTTGTAGGTAATGGATTTCTTACATCTGGCTGCTTTCAGAATTTTCTCCTTCATATTAACTTTAGTGAAGTTAATTATGATATGCCTGGGGGTTGTCTTATTGGGATTGAGTCGTGCTGGGGGTCTGAAACTGTCTGCTATCTGTATATCAGAATCTCTAGGCATGTCTGGAAAATTCTCTTTCATAATTTCATGGAGAAGGGCCTCTGTGCCTTCATCACTTTCAGGGATTCCAATGAGGCGGATATTAGCCTTCTTGGAATTATCCCAGAGCTCTCTGAGAGAATGATCTATTTTTGCTCTCCATTTCTCTTCCTCTTTGAGAGTTTGGGAGCACTCAAAAGCTTTGTCTTTAATTTCAGAAATCTTTTCTTCTGCTTGCTTCACTCTGTTACTGAGGGATTCTACTGTATTTTTCAGATCTTTGAGGTCTGCAAATTCTTGCTTCAGTGCATCAAAATCTTTGGTGGTTTTGTCTTTAAATTCATTAAATTCTTGAGACAATTTTTAAATTTCTCATTGAATTTCTAATTCCAACTTTTGAATTGCTCCTTGAATTTCTAATTCCAAATTTTCCTCACTTTTATTAATCTTGTTTGCAATCCAAATTCTGAATTTGATTTCTGACATCTCGGCCAGGTGTTTATGAATTAGATCTTCAGTTACGTCTGCCATATCTTTCCTTGGGTGGGGGTTGATCTATTCTGGTTTTCATGTTACCAGAGTTTTCCCACTGATTCCGCCCCATGATTGTTTTACACCTTTTGTTTTTTCCTCTGGAACTTTGTCAAGGACCTGTACAGTGCTATGGCCTAGAAACTGGGGACCTGTTTGGTGTGGTGGGGCTAAGTGGTTCTGTCTTGTTTTCAACTGGTCTTAAGGTCCAAGTCAATTGTTTCAGTCAGCACCTGTCTCAGGTGGGAGAGTTTAAAAGGTCTCTGTCAACTGGATCTCAGGGGTCTGGTGACTACTCAGATATGGCTTGCTCGGGTGATCCATGGAGTCAGGAGGACCCACCCAGAAAATAGATCAGTCTGGGAAGGTTTATGCCTCCTTCCCCACCTTGCACCACTGTCATACCCAGTCACTGATAGTCCTGCAGGGCTTTGACCCAGTTGCCTGTAGTGAATAGATACTCCAGGGGGTTGCACCTGCCTGAATCACAAGGAAATCTATTTCTGCTCAGCCAGGCCACTGCACTCTTCCTCTAGCAGGGGGAGGTGAGGCCTGACAACCTCGGGTGCTTGATGGAGGCTGGAAGGTGTTCACTCAGTTCTAGCCCTGCCCCTGATTGATGTTACTGACAGAACAGAGCAGAACAACTTTGTGGGAATTTGTTTTTGTTCCTGCTAAATTCCTGTGCAGAAGAGAAGCTGTTTTGAGTTCCCAGAGCCTGCGCCTCAGGCCCTGTCTATGCTCCTGCAGGTTTGTATTCGGTTACCTGTCAGTTCTAGTCTCCTGTCTTCCTTTGTCTATCGGCTGACAATCCCCTGAGGGCTGGGTACATCTTAGGCTCAGTAAAGCGGTCCTCTGGGTCAGCCCCACTCTGGAAACTTCCCGGCTCTGCATGTGCGTTTCTAGTCCCCACGGTCCACCCAGGCCTGTACCGCCTCAGGCAAACCCTTTACTCACGGGGCTTGTGTTTCCATCCCTGTTCTGTGGTGGTTGCCACCTGAGTAGATGCCCGGCCTCCTCTGGTTGCCCAGGGAGACAGGGGATGTGACTTCGGAATATCCAGGAGTTAGCCCCATTGTTGTCAAAAGATGGCTGCTGCTCTGTGCCTCGGGGCACCACCGCTCTGGTGTGTTTCCCTCAGCCAACTGTCCTCTCCTCACTCCCATGCCCCAGAGTCAGCACTGACCAGTTGCAGTTTAGGCCCTGTCCACACCCCTCGAGAAATCACCCAAGAATCTGGATTCCTGGGGGACAGGCTTCTAGACCTCAGAGTGAGAGTGGAGGGGAGTGCTGGGAGCTCAGAATTGCAGGTAGAGAATATATACAGTTTTATGCCTGGCAGGAGAACACTGTGGCACTCTAGTAGGGGAGGTAGGTCCAGTTTTTAGAGGGTTTCTCCTGTGGAGTGTAGTGGGAGGACCTTTCAACTCTGCTCGTTTGTTTATGGGACACTCCGAGTCATTCTCATGGGGGAGGGGATCCCCATCCTCTTGGTGATGGATTTTGTACCTTTTGTTTGTATCCTTGGGGTTGCAGCTTGCCTCAGTGGGGTTGATGTGTGTTGTTCAACCTTCTCTCTTGGTGTAGCTGTAATCCACCAGGTTACTTGCTAAATTTCTGACTTTTCACTCTCCTACTGGATGGGAGCCTCTGTGGAAAGCTGGCTTCAGTCAGCCATCTTGTCTCCGCCCCCCATTTGTGGCAATGTTGATGGAAAAGGAGGATGTTATGTTAAATGAAATAAGCCAGGACAGAAAGTTTAACACTACACCTGCTTACTGTTCTCACTCATATGTAGAAGCTAAACAAAGTTGATCTCACAGATGTATAATGAAAGTAACACAGAATACCAGATCCTGGGAGGGGTGTCAAGTAGGGGGGATAGAGATTGTTAAAGAACACAGATCATAGCATTAGATATGTATAGGAGAAATAAGTTCCAGGGTTCTATGCCTCTGTAGGATGACTGTAGTTACCAAAGTTAACAAGAACACAATTTCAAATAGGCAGAAGGAGGATATAAAAAGTTTCTAATAAAAATAAATGGTATATGTTTGATATGATGGATATGGTAATTTCCCTTATCACTATGCACTCTGTATTAAAACATCACTGTGTACTTCATAAATATCTATAATTATTATTTGACAACTAAAACAAATAAAATTTCTGACCCTCAGAAACTGAGATAATGAATATTTATTTTTATAAATATTAGGTTTAAAAATACTGAAAATATAAAGGAGAAAAAGGATAATTCATAATCTCATCACATGAAAAAGAATATCCATAGAAAAAAATCTTATAGTACAAAAGGTAAAACTTAAAACCCTCTTTCTTCTATCCCTGATCTCTAGATTCTTTTTTTTTTTTGAGAGAGTCTCACTATGTTGCCCTTGGTGGAGGGCTATAGCATCACAGACCACAGCAACGTCTAACTCTTGGGCTGAAGTGATTCTCTTGCTTCAGCCTCCCAAATAGCTGGGACTACAGGTGCCCACCACAACTCCCAGCTATTTTTTGGTTGCAGTTGTCATTATTCTTTAGCAGGGTTCGAACCTGCCTGCCTCAGTGTATGTGGCCAGCACTCTAACCACTGAGCTGTGGGCACTGAGCCTGATCTCTAGATTGTTACCAAGGTAACCAAGTTATTCTTCCAGAAAATTTTCATGCATATGTACTATATGTATAAATCCTTTTAAGATGTTCAGAAAGGATCATATTATAGTCTTTTGAAAAAAAAAGGTATATCTTGAAGATATATATATCTTATATATATCTTATATATCTTATATATATATATATATCTTATATATCTTATATATATCAGTATATATACATCTTATTGCTTATAATGAATTTTTCATTGTTTAAATACACCATATTTCTTTTATTCAGTCCCTATATATAGGTTGTTTAGGATATTTCTAGTTTGCTTTTTGGTTATAAAAATGTGGTGATGAATGTTTTTATAGTTTTGTGAGTATCTTCAGGTAAATCACTAGGGGTGGAATTCTGGCATTAGGTGGTTTGTGAATTCAATGGAATTGATACTAACCATCTGTTCCACAATCATTTTCCCCAATTTATACAGATAAAGTATAAGAATTCTATTTCCCCACAAGCCTGTGCATATCTTTGATACTAAGCATTTTTTACTATGTTTTAGCCATTTATTTTTCTTCTTTTGAGAATTTCTAGTGCCTAGTACAGTGCCTGTTTTATAATATGTAAAATAATAATAGCATTTTCTGAGCCTTCCTGTCCTTTACATATATTTACTCTTTTGATACTTACAAAGGCCACATGAAGTAGGTACTAATATCTGCTGATGGCTGGTAAGGAAACTGAGTCATAGAGACATTTATTTATTTATTTTTCTTGGACAGAGTTTCACTGTGTCACCCTCAGTAGAGTGCTGTGGTGTCACTACTCACAGCAACTTCAAACTCTTGGGCTTAAGGTATTCTCTTACCTCATCCTTCCAAGTAGCTGGGGCTACAGGTGCCCACCACAATGCCAAGCTATTTGTTGTAGTTGTAATTGTTGTTTAGTAGACCTGGGCTGGGTCTGAACCTGCTAGCCCTGGTGTATGTGGCTGGCACCCTAACCACTGAGCTACAGGTGCCAAGCCAGATTTTTAAACAAATTCTTCAAGGTCACAGAACTAGGAAGGGTGGAGCCAGGATGCAAATGATACTGAATTTAAAAAAATGAATATTCCTTGAATAAATGGATTATTTGTTTATATCCTTTCTCTTTTTTCTATTGAATTGTGTTTTTATTTTATTTATTTTATTTATTGTTTTTTTTGCAGTTTTTGGCTGGGGCTGGGTTTGAACCTCCAGCACATGGGGCTGGCGCCCTACCCCTTTGGGCCACAGGAGCCACCCTGTGTTTTTATTTGTTATTGGTAGGAGCTCTTTATATATTATGAATATTAACTCCTTTCCTAATTATGTGTTGCAAATATTATCTCTGGTCTATTACTTGTCTTTAACTTATTTGTCACTTCTTTGTATTCATTTCTTGTTCACATTAGAAAACCCTCCAAACAGTAGTTAAAAATATGACCCCAGTATTATTGTTAAAACTTGCATTTGAGAAAATTAGTAATAATAATTTAGGTATAAAGAGGAATTATGATAGGGGTAATATAGAGTCTCACTGAATTAATCTAAATATGAAAAATGACCATGAGGGAATTAGTTGCTTTGTTCACACTGAGGTACTTTAAAATCACAATTCCCCTTTAGGCATATTTATAATTGGAAAATAAGGTTTTGGAGTTTTTCATATTTATTAGATTGACATTTGGGGAAATGCATTTTTACTTTATCTACAACAAATGAATCCTAATCAGTTCTGTGGCTTTGGGCTAAATGAACAATAGTGACTTCCATTCTCATTTTGTTTCCACTTTTGGAAATGCTCTCTTCAGTTCAGTGAAACTCTCCCATCCTGCTGAGCCAAGTCACAGCTCACTTCCCTCTGACCTTCCCTGTCTGTATGTCCAAACTTCTCTCTTCTTATAAGGACACCAGCCACTAGGTGAGGGTCCCCGAGTATGACCTTATCTCAACTTGATTATGTCTAGAGACCCTATTTCCAAATAAAGTCACATTCATAGGTGTCAGGGGTTAGGATTGGAACATAACTTTTTGACAGATACAGTTCAATCCATTACACTTAGAAACATGTACATAGAAGAACCTCCCTGGCTGACCTCCCTTCATTGACCACCTCCTTTGTTGACCTAATTTTCATAGACCGGATGTGCACCTCATGCGCATATCAGTAGAGCAGATAGATCTAGTTCCTTATGGTACCAGAATTTCATCTTCAGTAGGTTCTTGGTCTCGGTGATTCAAAGAATGAATCCATGGACTACACATCAGTGATAAGACAGGATTTATTTATAGAAAAGAATACAAAAACACCAAAGCTCCTGGCAGGGGGAGAAAACCAGGTCAGGAGAGAAAAGCTCTCTCTGTCTGTGACACTGGCGCTCTTTGTCTAGGGGTATATATAGTTGCATGGGGCCCTCTGTAGTTACCTTTAGCGTGTCTGGGACCCTCTGTGTTACATTTACTGTGTCTAGAACCCTCAGTATTTATAATTTAGCGTGTCTGGCACAGGATGTCTGGGATGTGTCTGGGTAGTGATTGAATGGCTACAATCCCTTTCAATCCCAGACGGAGGAAATTTACATGAAATTGACCAAGCCTAGAAAATGGGGGTTCCCTGTTCAGCCTAAGTGCAAGGGGAGGGAAACCTAAGAAGCTGGTGTCTCCCCAGCAGTTGTCTGGCCCCTCTGGCTACTGGAGTCTCCTGCGGGGGGCCCGCTGCCTACCCTCCAGCCCGCTGGTTCCTCTGCTCACTGCCAATGCACCAACGCTGCCAAGGCCGAGGCAGTCAGTCTAACCCCACTGACTCCACAGAGCTGGCTGGGGTACCCCTGTCCTGTATCACTTATGTTGACCACCTCCGTGTGTTGACCGGTTTGTTATAGTCCCTTGGATTGTCAATTTACAGAGGTTCTAGTATTTAAGTCACCAAAGTCTAAAATTAATCAATATTGTTACTTTCCCTTAGATAACATAAAGATTTTAAAACAGTTTACATTTTATGGCTTTCAGCCCTGTTAACTTATATGATACAATTGCTGGGTATTTTTTTTTTTTTTTCCTTTTTTTTTTGAGACAAAAATCTCACTTTGTTGTCCTTGGTAGAGTGCAGTGGCATCATAGTTCACAATTACCTCAGACTCTTGTGCTCAAGCGACCCTCTTGCCTCAGCGTCCAGAGCAGCTGGGACTACAGGTAACTGTCTGCTGGCTATTCTGTTTATTTAGAAATGGGGTCTTGCTTTTGCTCAAGCTGGCCTTGAACTCATGAGCTCAGGCCATTTGCCTGCTTTGGCCTCCCAGGGTATTGGGATTATAGGTGTGAGCCACCACCCTGTCTCAATTGCTGGGTGTGTTTTAACCACACCTGTCATTTTTGTTATTATGCTTATAGTCTAAGTTTGATTAGATTTAAGCTTGCATTTGCCACTTTCTTTGCTCCTGCATCTGCTGTCACCTTGTCCACATTATTGCTCTGAGCCACTGTCTGTCATTTCTTTGCCAATAACTGTCTTTCTTCTGTTGAGTGTTTTTTTAAAAAAAATCTCTGCTTTCTCATTGCTGTTCTACAGATTCAGTATGGCGTCTTTAGCTATGTCTTATATATTCTGGTTGGAATTCATGAGAATTCCTGAATCTGTGGATTGGTATCTTTTTATTAGTTCTGGAATGTTCTTGGCTTTCATATCTTCAAATCTTCCCTCCCCTCCCCCTCCCTCCCTTCCTTTCTTTTTTAAAGCTCCCTTAGATGTAGGTTGTTGGTTCTTTGCATTGTCTCTCTGCCATGACTCTTTATTGCAGTTTCCATCTTTTTAACTCTCTGTTTTCTAATTCTGGATAATTTTTTCAGATTCATCTTCTAATTCACTCATGTTTTGGTCAACTCTGATGGATTTTTTAAATCTGCTTGGAGTTTTTTATGGTGTCTTATTCTTTATTCCTATTCTCTCTCTTTTTTTAATTAAATCATAGCTGCGTACATTGATATGATCATGGGACATCATACACTAGCTTCACAGACCATTTGACACATTTTCATCACAATAGTTAACATAGCCTTCCTGGCATTTTCCCAGTTACCGTGCCAAGACATTTATTGAACTATCCTAACAGGCTTGTAGTGATATCTCATGGGGGCTTAATTTGCATTTCCCTAAACGCGAACAAGGGACATCCTGTCATGTTTCCAGCCGCTTTTTGAGAAAGAGCACAAGGGAGATGAAAGTTGAGGATTATGCATGTCTGAAAATGTTTTAATTTATACCCTCTCAATTGTTTGATGATTTGTCTTGGCGACAGAATTCTAGATTAGAAGCAATTTTTCTTCTGAACATTTAGAGCTTCATTGTTTTCTTATTCCCAGTACTGAAAAGTTCCAAACCATTCTGATCTAATAAACATTACTGGGATTACAAGATCTAGATTATTAGATAAATAGGGGATTTCCGCAGTGATGCTGACTGTCCGTCCACATGGCACTGTTAAGCACAAATTTTCAGTGAACCATCTGTCTGGTTATATAATTTCTCTCCATGTTTTTCAACTCAGTTAAATTCTGGTCCATTCATATGAATTGATTTTTTTTTTCACCCTTGCAATCTTGAAGGATATTTCCTTTGTACCAACTGTTCTGAAATCTATTCATATGGGCCAATTTTTATCAACTTTTCTAGGTATTCACATGTAAATTATCTTCTTCCTTCTATTATTTCTCTTCTCTTTCCATACTGCTATTGAACTTCTAGAATTGTTCGTGTTGTTGTTATTATATTTTCTCTTCTCTTTTCTATCACTTTGTGCTCTATATTCTGATTGTTTTACTTAACTAAATATCCCAATCCTTCCATTGAGATGTTCTTTTTTTTTTTTTTGGTTATCATTTTTATTTCCAAGAGATGCAGGTATTATATATTTTCCATTTTATAGTATTCTGTTTTCACTTATGCAATATTTTTCCTATACTTCTTTAGTGTATAAATGAATTTCTATCAAGTTTTCTCCTCCTACCTCGTCCTTAGTTTTTTCTCTTTTGGTCTCTATATTGGTCTACTAATCGTTGGTTGCCTGCTCATATGATAGAGTAAAATGAAGGAAAATTATTTCAGAAGTGTGGAATACACAGAGTTTACCATCTGTGGGCTTCAATGTAGGATAAAATTGCTATATTATAAGTTAAGAAACTCTAGATTTCGGTATTTCTAGCTTTTTCTTTTTCCTTTGATGTTCAGATTCCTTCAAAAAGACTATTCTATTCCCTTGCCTGGTTATTAAGGGCCAAATGGTAAGTGAAATAAGCAGACTGGGGGTATTAATATTAACAGCAATTGTTTCCATAATAATCCCATAAAGCTATCTATGTAATAAAAACAGATGAATAAATTTTCATCTGTTCTCTCTCCCCTCACCTGTGACTGTACTGTGGTCACTCAACCTCTAGTACTCTCTCTGTGGAATAATGCATTGTCTTCTACAAGGATGGAGATAGTCACTTGGCCAGAGGGTGTAGAGTCACAGACAATATTAATCCTCTTTATTTTGGAAACTCCTTTTCCAACTTCCCAACATAATTAATGCCCTCAATTTCTGAGGCTTTTGAGGACTCCGTAGTATGCGGTTCTTAATGCTTCCTAGCACTGGCTTCAGATATAGATTCATTAGGTTTGTTACTGAACCATCTGTTTTACAGATTTGAACATTTTTCTATTTTGTCTCATCTTCTATTCTCATTGTGATTGTAGAAATATGCCTTTATAAAATGTGGTATGTGTCTACCGTGTACTACTCAGCCATAAAAAGAAATTAATTAATGTCCTTTGCAATGATATGGATGGAACTAGAGACCATTATCCTAAAGGAAGTATCTCAGGAATGGAATAACAAACAGCTTGTGTACTCTCTAATCAGTTGGAACGAATCAATGGGCACACAAGTGCACAGAAAGAGGTAAAGGTCATTGGAAATCAAGAAGGAAAGAGGGGGAAGAGTGGAGGGGCAAAAGCCCCCCTACCAGGTATGGGTGCTAGGCACTAATAGCCCTGACTCAAGCATGATAAAAGCTATCTAGGTAATAAAAACATTTGTACCCTCTTAATATTTTGAAATAAGAAAAAAGAAAAGGAAGGAGAAACTGGCAATGGAGACAGAGAAGAATGAAGGGAGAGAAAGAGACAAAAAATTGGTCTGGGGTCTTACAAAGTAAGAGATGGTTTAAACTTGCCACTGAGGTGACTGTCACAGGCTGATGGGATGTATGATAATGATGGGAAAACATCCACTGGATTTGGCACACTACTTGTCTTCAGTGAGCAGGAAGAAGTAAAGACAAAGCAAGGAGCTCACTCTTTCAGGATTTCTTACTATAGAGCAGAGAAAAAAAGGTACAGAGACTAAAAGGGAGGAATTCTTTCTACCCTGGGGCTGGACCATTTATACTGATTGTAATAGTCCAGAGAGAGAGGGAGAGAGAGTGGCCAAGATATGAAGGGAATAATTAAACTTTATGACAACAGGGGCATTTATGTGAGGGGCATGGCTTTCATAGAAGGGACACTTCCTTCATTGTAACAAGAGCAAGGAGTAAGACTGGGTTTCACATGGGCTTTTGAATTTAGCCATGTATACTGCACTGTAGCTGGGAATTCAAATACCTGAGCTCATCCTTTCTCTCAACACGTTGTTCCCCAACTTTAGAAGCAACTAGCTGATCATTCTTCACTAGCATTCCAAAAGGGTTTGAAAGTGTCAAATACATAAAAAAAAAAAGTGTCATATACAGCCACCCTGCCTCTTACGTCTTATAAGTTGTTATACTTAGGAGTATACAGTGGAGATATTTTTCATATCTCTATTTATACATCATGCCATGGACTATTAGCATTCTCTTTACTACTGACAAAAAGTCATTGGTATCTTTAATTATATTTAATAAATATAATTAATTAAATTTAGTTATATTAAAAGCCAATTTCAGAAATCCCAGAAGCAATTTATAAATCTTACCCTTAAAATTTTATTCCTCTGGAACCCCTTCTATATGAATATACACACACATAGCAACAGGAAAAAGAGAGATTATTAGGAATTAGCTCAAGCTATTATGGAGGCTGAGAAGTCCTGAGACTCGGGGAAAGGGATGCTAGAGTTCTAGGTTGAGTCCAAAGGCCTGAGAACCAGGAGAGTGGACAGTGTAAGTTCCAATTCAAGTCTGATTCTGAAAGGAGGAGAAGACCAGTGTTCCAGCTTCAAAACTATCAGGCAGAGAACAAATTTTCTCTTGCTCAGCCTTTGGTTCTATTCAAGCCTTTAATAGATTGGATGAGGCCCACCCACTTTGGGGGAGGCAATCTGATTTGCTCATGCTACGGAGTCTAATATTAATTTCATCCAGACACACCCTCATGCACACGGCTAAAATAATATTTAGCCAAATATTTAGACATCCTGTGGTTTGGTCAAGGTGACACATAAAATAGCACCAATTCGGGCAGTGCCTGTGGCTCAAAGGGGTAGGGCGCCTGCTTCATATGCTGGAGGTGGCGGGTTCAAACCCAGCCCCAGTCAAAAACTGCAAAAAAAAAAAAAAAAAAGCACCAAATCTAGTTTATGCTCATGCTCCTAGGGCCACAGTGTGAAAAGGGTCTTAGCTGAAACTATCTGCATAGATCTGGGGAAGTTCTGGAAAATAGGTGTATACCCAGCAAACCCTTATTGAGACAAATCATTAGCAAGGAACAAAAATGTTAAATTTAAAGACATGGTGCAGGCAAGGCACTGTCCTGTGGCTCACGCCTGTAATCTTACCACTCTGGAAGACGTAGGGGGACCCCTTGAGGTCAGGAGCTCCAGACCATCCTGAACAAGAGCAAGACCCCATCTTTATCAAGATTCTGGCTTTAGAAAAATTAGCCCCATGATCACATTAATGTACACAGCTATGATTTAATAATAAAAATTAAATTAAATTAAATTAAATTAAATTAAATTAAATTAAATTAAATTAAATTAAATTAAATTAAATTAAATTAAATTAAAAAGAAAAAGAAAAATTAGCCAGGTATTGCAATGCAGACTATAGTCCCAGCTCCTCGGGAGGCTAAGGCAGATCACTTGAGCCCAAGAGCTTGAGGTTGCTGTGAGCTGTGACACCATGGCCTTCTACTCAGGCGACATAGTGAGATTCTGTCTCAAAAATAAATAAATAAACAAATAAATAAATACAGTTCAAGTGTGGTGGCTCACACCTGTAATCCTAGCACTCTGGGAGTCTGAACTGGGAAGATCACTTGAGGTCACGAGCTCCAGATCAGCCTGAGCAAGAGCAAGACCCCCATGTCAACTAAAAATAGAAAAATTAGCCTGGTGTTTGGAGCACACCTGTAGTCCCAGCTACTTAGGAGGCTGAGGCAGAAGGATTGCTTGAGCCCAAAAGTTTGAGGTTCTCATAAGCTAGGCTGAGGCCATTGCCCTCCAGCCCAGAACAACAGAGAAAGACCTGTCTCAAAACAAAACAAAACAAAACAAAAACACGAGAATGGATAGTTTCTCTCTGGGAAAGAGTCATCTATATTTATGTAACCCTTCACTTGGTGTTATAATTCCTAGAAAGGCATGTAGGTACATCACATTTCTAAAAGGCTAATCTTACCATTCGTGACTCACATAGACACAACAAGTCCCCAGGAGAGCATAGACCCCCTTTTCATGCATTAAGTTCTCCATAAGTTCACCAGGTTCTGTCTGGACATTTGGGAATCCCCATCTTTCACTCTGCTCTCCCTATTAACACAGTGGATACACAGATCTTTCTTTGCTGTGGTTGCTGTGATACTGTTTTACTTCTCTGACCTGCCCCCAGAATTCAAGTATGGAGTTTCTGATCAGAGACGTAAGGTTTTATGCATCACCAGAAAAATCTTTAGCCCTCAAGCTAAAGCTTTGAGGCATGAAACTGAGTCCATGGAAGGAATCTAAATCTAAACCACTGGATTATAATTTTGACTCGGCCATATTACTAGCAGGGATACTTTAAAGTTCCTTGAAGTCTCTGTGCCTCACTTTTCTCATCTATAAAATATGAATAGGACTAGTACAAAGTGCAGGGTTGTTGTAAAGATTAATTTTTTTTTTTATTAAATCATAGCTGTGTACATTGATATGATCATGGGGCATCATACACTAGTTTCACAGACCAGTTGACACATTTACATCACACTGGTTAACATAGCCTTCCTGGAAATTTCACAGTTATTGTGTTAAGACATTTATTAATTTTGCACGCACACTGTTTAAAAGAACATCAGGCACAGAATAGGAGCTCCATTTTTTTCCATAATGAAACATCTGTAAAAGTATTTCTCTCACTAGTAATTATTGCTTCTCATGTCATAAT
>CAUYPK010133874.1:0-48353 GCA_963574355.1 Loris lydekkerianus | reverse complement strand
TTTATTTGCTTATTAAGCTATTAGTCATAAATCAACCAACTACTTTCTTGATATTTCAAAGGAGGCAAAATCAAGTCTCACCATGGTAAAATCCTAACGACATGCTGCAAAATTAACACCCATCAATGACACATTCCATTCCATCGTTGTCTGTGGGAAACCAGCGAAAGGGTCATTGCTATTATCTTCTGTCATAAAAGCATCACACGTCTTTTCCCCATACCCAGATACCACTGAGGAAGCTGGAATTCCTTTACTTGCTTAAGGAAGAATAGGCTAGATAGGACCTGCAGTGTTTCTCGATGTTTTCACGTCAAGACTCATGCACAAAATATTTTATACATTGGCTGTGTCAATGATCAGGGATGAGGCGGTACACCAAGCCTCTCTTGGTGGTGGCAGGGCCTACCAGACCAATTCCTGGGCACCTGTGACCTATTCACCGTGCTCCAGCAGCTAGACACTCTGGCCTAGAAAGCATAGGCAAATTTTACTATTGGAAGAAAAACTAAAATGAATGCCTGCTTAGTGGCTGGACCTACTCCTTCGGGAGATGGCTCAGAATATTTCTTTCCTGATGACAAATTGCAAAGGCAACACTATTTTAGGAATGCTTGGCTTGCCCCCAAGGAGAAGAGGCTCGTGAAAAGGCCTCTTGATATTGTCTGCCTTGCCTCTCACAAGATTAGACAGATGATATGGTGGATTTTCCCAAGTGATCAAAAGGCAAACCTACTATTGTATACAGAGGGAATAACTGGCCGTAGAATTACTATTACTACCAGGTGTCCTCAAACTTTTAAAACAGGGGGCCAGTTCACTGTCCCTCAGACTGTTGGAGGGCCGGACTATAGTTTAAAAAAAAATGATGAACAAATTCCTATGCACACTGCACATATTTTATTTTGAAGTAAAAAAACAAAACATGGAACAAATACAATCACACTGCCTCATGTGGCCTGCAGGCCGCAGTGAGGACCCCTGTAAAAATAGAAAGAATATATAAAACATTGTGAACCGAAGATGTATGAAACCAAAGCCTGTATTGAAATCAGACTTCCTGGTTGGTAACTCATGCAGAAAGAAGCCACTTATTGTCTCTTCTCGACAAGACTTTCCCTGTTCAGAATGACAGATGTGAGGGTCCAATTTGTCATTAAGTCACCAGATGAATTGCAAAGTTAAATACTTAACAGAGAGAGCGGGGCACATCAATGCTCTTATTTTAAAATTTTGAAATACTTAATTTCCAGATTTAAAGTTGTCTTTGGGGACTCTGAAGAAATCTAAATTTTAGGAAACTAAGATAATCCCCTATGAGTATAAAAGTCCATATAAAGGGCTAGCCTAGAAAATAACATTGAGTATTTACTCAGTGAAAGACACTGTATTTGATACTTGCTTTCCAACAACCATGTGAAATAGATACTTTATTTTCCTTATTTAAGGATGCGAGTTAAACAGGCTCAAGTAACTTGTCTAAGGATACATTTAAGCAACACAGCAAAGATTTGAACCCAAGTCTTCCAATTTTTTTTTTTTTTTAACAAGTCCTTTTCTTAACCAGCTGTCATACTGTTTCTTAAGAGAGGGAGCTGCTCTTCAAGACCTTCACAGAACACAAGGCACAAGGACAGGGTGATTAGTGATGTACACAAGCCACCGGATTTCTTTCCAACCTCAGTTTCTGTCATCTATATCTTTTTATCTCATATGTTGGCATCTTCTACAACAATTATAAAAAGAAAAATGAATCTCTTTCAATTTAAATGTTTTCAAGGCAATCTACATTTTAAATTAGTGTTATTATCTACAAGACCATTTGGTTTTCTTCATCCTTTGTTAATGTTGCTCCCTTTTAAAAGCCATGAGCTTTCTTTGCCCAGATACTTACCACTTTGTTGGATCTCAGTGTTCTAGAAATAGTTTACTATTCTCTAAAAAACATTAGTGCACAGTGCTATTGCAGCCAAGAAAACTAAACAGATGATTGGTACCACCAGGAACAGCCCTGTCAGCAAATATGATGAAACTAACACTTACTCAAAATCTGCACCCAGAGTGTTGCAGGAAGTTAGAGTCATTGTTTCTAAAGAAAGTTGATCAGATGCTTAAGATGTTTCAGGGTGTAAACATCTTCCTTTAACTCAGTATTTGAACAAATGAATGTACTTTATGTCAGGCCTTTTAAGTTTGCACTCATAAACTTCATAGATTCATAATAAGTTATGAAACAGTAGCTGGGGTATATGAATATATAGTTTGTATGTTATGGAGACTAAAGTGTTTCTTGCTGCCAATGTCAAAAAACAAACCTAATTAGGTTTAGTCAATTTGTCAAACCTAATTTGGCCTGAAGTAGAAATGTCAATTACCTGCGTGGACTATGATAGACAAAGGTTGCCCTGTGAATGAAAAAGTCAATATGGCAATATTATGCTATTTAGGTTTGGAATCAAATATACTTGCTTGGGTTTAAATCCTCGTTTCCAGCACCTGTGTGTCCTGAGAGTTTGGACAAGCGACTTAATCTTTCTGGGGAAATTCTATCTGCTAATAAGATCATATCAATTAAATGTATCTGGTATATCTGCAGAGCCTCCGTAAGTGCTGCCTGCCTTCTTTAAATATCAAACACATGCGGGGATCGTACGGAATGAAGGACATATTTATGTCAAACACACATTTTTGTCCATGAAGAGCAAGTATTTCTCTTGCCTCTTTTCCCTCTTATCTCTAGATCTGTGTAACATAAGCAGTGTTTTAGGAAATAAATGGTGAGCAGGCCTTTTTTTTTATGCTGTAAAAAAGGGCAAGGATTGGACTTTCTAAATGCTTTTTCTAGGAAGAGATTAAGGGGGAAAAAACACACAAAATATTCACTGACTTTTAACAACAGTATGAGTAAACACTTTGATTTTGATTATGAAACCTTCCCAAAGGGTGCAAAATGGTAATTAAGTATTATATATGTTTGGGGAAATTTATAATATTCTATAAATTTGCCTTGCTTAAATAAAGGGCATCTGGAAAATGTTTATTTTTCTGCCATTAACCCATCATTCTAAACAGTGGTGTCCAATTTCTGACTATTTATTGCACAGTTGCACCTTAACTTACAATGGGGTTATGTCCAGATAAACCCAGCATAAAACTGAAAAATCAAGGTGAATTGTTGTTAAGTAGGCGACCATCTGTGCTTTAGAGATATCTTAAAGAAGGTGACAGTAGAATTCACCGAAGGTCTTTTCTTCCTTTAACCTTTGGAGTTACTTCAGTTTGAAAGAAATTTTTGTGTCTGCAATTTTCAAGAAAGTCAAGTAAACATAGAGATAACCTAAAATTTACTAAAATTTATCTCTGAAAGGCTCTCCCACACCCTGGGTTTAGCTCCTCTATGTGAAATATGTAAACTATGTAGGCTTAAGAATAGGATGAAAAGCGAATGGGAAATTTGATCTCTAGACGTGTACATCTGGCACGTATGTTCAGGAAATGAAGCCTCTGGCAACCTTTCTCCGGGATCTAAATATTTGGCTCTCCCAGACAGCAGTTTCCTGTGCTGAGTGTCATTCTGCTTCTCTGGTCCTGTGATTTGGCATCTGACCACCTTGCTCCCCTAAGAGGTATCTGGAGAGCTGGAGAGACTTCTTCCGTGTCCGGAGAAGGGATGTGGAAACCGCTTGTGATTCAGCTCACAGAGCATCTGCGCGAGCTGTCGGGAGACAGGGCAAGTTCCACCGTGAGCTCGGTGTACCAGATAGGAAGCTGCACCGTGGGACCTGGAAAAACCAAGTCGTTTTCTCATCTGGCAACAGGGCTGTCATAAAGGCAGGGTAGCAAGCAGTGTTTTGCAATCCACCCTGCTGTTTGCTCCTTTCTCTGTTGAAGGCCTGCGGAGGGCCCTGTGGATCAGAATGCCTCTTCTCTGCCCCCCTCCCTCTGCGGTGATCCTCTCTCTCTCTTTCTTTTCCAGTTAGGAGCTTAGGAATCGTCTTAATGATGTTAACTACCCTGGTGGGTAGGCGCAGTAGTCCACAGCCACTCCAAACCCCCTGCCTGCTGCAGCCGAACTCAACCAATGAAATCAATTTGTTGCCAACAGCTGTTCCTCTCTACGCTCATTCAAGAGCTTATATAGATCATTCCTCCCTTTCTTGGGGAAGTGAACTTGCCTCAGGTGCAGGGGAAATGTATAGATCTGTTCAGATTTCAAACTGTTTTCCGCTTTCACAGTATACAGTCTTCCTCATTGCTGTGCTGTCATTTTGCTAACAGATAAAAACCCAGGCAGGAGGATGCCAGAGCGAAATTGATGAGTCTTGGCCCATTAGTGGTGGATGGTTTTAGTTGGACGCATGCTTCTAACAAACCCACTTCGGAAAACCAATTTGATTGTACTGAAGACCCAGAATCTTCTAGAATGGAAAAAGACAGTGTTTTAAAAGGAAACCATTGTGTTAACTACTAGGCTTCTCGGCAAAAAATTAAGCATTATGCTGGCTTTTTTTTTTTTTTTTTTAAGACTCTTTCATTTTTATATATGTCTGTGACAGTGATTCATTTCAGCTCATGCAGTGATAGGTAACTACTCTGTTAATACTTACTGAACAAAATGTGCCAAGAAATAAATCTACTGAGCATGTTCAGATGGGTTCATGTAACCTTCATTGTAGATAGTAAAACAAGCTAATCTGCATTATATACAAACAAGGAAAGGTGTGGGTTTTAAAACGTGATTTTTACTTTTTTATTACAGACATTCATTATAATGGCTACACGTCTTTTTCTTAAACTCTGCTGGGAAAAGTTCTTGGTGATTTTCAGTTTTTAGAAGTACAATGGGGTAATTTTACAAGATAATTTTGAATGCTGAGCAATTGAATTTGAAAGAGTTTAATCAACTCCTTTACTGGGAATGAAGAGTTTACATATTTAGGTAAGTAAGAACATGAAACTTAGGGAAAAGTCACCAAATGTTTAAATGCAGGTTTCTCACCATTGCCTTTGGGATGTGTAGATGGGAGGGTGCGTGTACCCAAGTGTAGGAATAACGGATAAGTAGAGGAGGGGAGCTGGGGCAGGTGTGCAAAGCCAAGAAACATTCTTGTAAGACTCTGCCGTCATTCCCATCTGTGTCTGATGAGACCCTCTAGATAACAGTTAGCTGTTCCCTAACAGGCTTCAACTTATAACTATGATTCCTTTCCTATCCTTTTTTCTTCTGACTGGAGCCAACATTTTTTATATTTTTCCATCAGCCACAGTAGAACAAACCCTTCTCCCATATGCTGCTCTTGAATATTTTATTGAGTATATTTATGGCAATGGGGCCGTACAAAGAAGCTGATTGGGGATAATTGTCCTCCTAAATGAAGGACACAGATTTAAAATCACTTAGTGCATTGTTACGGAAGAACACGTTGCTTCTGGGGGTAAAAATAACAACATCATTGACGTAAAATAAAAATATAGCATGAAGTGTAATATTAAGTTTTGATTTTGAATTAGCTTATTGCCCCACACTAGACAGAAAAGAGTGTGTCATTATCTGATATTAGTAGCTATGAATGATATGTGATTAAATTGATGGTTTTTATTTTATCGTTCATCACACAATGAAATACTCCCATTACATGGGTTCTCCCAGGTTGGACTTAGGATGAAACATTTATCATTCAAGGGTCCGGGCTTGAGAGAAACAGAGACAGGCACAGACGCAGAGAATTCTTCACCAAATTCTTCAGAAAAATGTCAATAAGGCCTCAGAAAAAGAGAAGAGGGAAAAACCCCACAATTTAAAACAAGCTATTAATCTTTTAAGCAGCATTGTGCTGGAAACCAGTTATCTAAAATGGTCCTAAGGATTAGACAGACATTTGAACTTGTGGGGAAATTCTGTGGTGTGTCTGGAAAAAAATTGGCATCCAGTTTCTGACCTGACAAATAGCTAAAGTAGGGAGTGGATGTCTAGGGTGTCTGAATTCTCCTGGGCTGACTCAAAGGTACATATAGACCAGCCATCCATTTAAAGTATACTTGGAAGGAAAAAAAAAACAAAAGAGTGAAAGAAGGAAAGAAGAGATAAAGGCACATGACCCCGTGTGTCTTCAGTAGAGTTGTTACTGAGTAGGTGACTTACTCAATGAGGTAAGGTTTGGAATCCAGTTTTTATAAAAATTAAAACATTGGAAAAGGACATTTAGGGAGCTTATTTCTGATTCTGATCATGGTGAATCTAGGCGGTTGGCTGAATTGTGTCAGAGGTCTTAAGACTGTTCCTAATTCAAAATGGTAACTATTATTTGCCATTCCATACTAAATGAAAGACCCATTTCTCTGTCTCTGGAAGAGCTTTCTGTTGTTGTTATGTGTTGGACAGCATTTTATTTTGTTTGTTTTTGTTTGTTTCTTTTTAAAAGCTTCAAGTTCACCATATAAACGCAACCACAAGTGGAAAGAGTAATAACTGAAACCTTTATTAGGAAACATCTCCTCCTAAAAATGTTTTCTTTTTGTTAATATTTGTTTTGTTATCCCAAAGTTGTGTTGTTCTCATTAAAAGAATGAGTGCTCATTTTAGAAAATCTGAGAAATAGAAATGAAGGAAACACAGGCATGACCTCTAGACTAAAGACCCCGCGCGTCAACTCGGGGCGTGTGTCCTTGGTTAGGGTTTCTTTGCTGAGTTTTGGTTTCTTGTGTTAGTTTAATAACTCAAATACTCAAACCCTTCCACAAAGAGGCTTTCAGCAGAGGCAGCGTGGAAGAGGGGTATAATGAGAGCACGAGGATCACACATCCTTGCTTGTGAACCTCCACTGTGACCTGTGCTAACTGTGCAACCACAAGCAAATCACGTGAGCTTTCTGAGCCTGTTTTATGATCTCGCTCTGTCGCCTGGGGTAGAGTGCAGCGGCACCATCATAGCTCACTGCAGCCTTAAATTCCCAGGCTCCAGGGATCCTCCTGCCTCACCCCTGATGGAATGGCTGGGATTACACCTGCCTGGCAGGTTAATTTTTCTGTTTTTGGTAGAGACAAGGTCTCACTTTTGCTCAGGCTGGTCTCGAACTCCTGAGTTCAAGCAATCCTCCTGCGTCAGCCTCCCAGCATGCTAGGATTAGAGGAGTGAGCCACCTCAATTTCCTTACCTATGAAAGGAATGAAACATCAACCCATTTTCAGGGGTTTGTGAAGACTCCAGCTAAAGTACATGAAATGCCCATCCTGGGGCTGTTCCCTTCAACCAGATGCCTTATCCCCGACAGCACTCGCCTCGGCATCCTGTCTCAGTCATCGCTCTGTTTCTCTTCTACAAAAACCAGTAGGAACACTGGAAATGTTGAACAGAAGTGGTGACAGTAAGAATGATGGGTTGGTCAAAGGGGAGGCATAGGAGGGTGCTTAGGAAGGAGGAGTTCTGAAGAAAGGCAGAAATAACCATGGCTTCATTCGTAACCTTGACTAGGTGGGTTTTATTTTTCACTCTTCAATGCTGGGGAATAAATAGTACAGTTAATATTGCAGGCTTAACTTTTCTGTCATCTGAAATGTAAGTTATACTTTTCAAGGAGGTGTATAATGAGCTATGAAAATAAAAATCTCTGAATTGGGGGGAATGCTGGAGTCAACAGTGCAACTTTCTCTAAATCTGTTTAGCAGTTCATGGTACAATATGCCGAATATAAAAATTATGTCACTACACAAATCAGCTTTATGCCCCTGTAATTTCTATTAACATTTTTATTAATATCAAAATGTGTACATTTTAGAGACTTGCCATCAAATACATCAAACCGGATGATTTTTATTCTTGACATTTGCAACATCCTTTCAGGATTTTTAAAAGCAATATTATGGTCCTACATTCACATTACTTAATTCTTTTCTATGATTTTAGTTTAGTTTTAAATATCTAAAAATGTTAATTGCTGGGGCAGAAAAATCCTAAATATGAAAGCTATCTAGTTATTTACACAATATAAACATTTAATTAGTATTCTAATTTATATTGATGAAGAATAGCTAATATTCTTTGAGTGCACCCTGAACAGTAGAGATATTATTATTATTATTATGTAGAGACAGTCTTACTTTGTCACCCTCTGTAGAGTGCTACGACGTCACAGCTCACAGCAACCTCCAGCTCCTACACTTAGGCGATTCTCTTGCCTCAGCCTTCCAAATAGCTGGGACTACAGGCACTCGCTACAACGCCTGGCTATTTTTTTGTTGCAGTTTGGTTGGGGCTGGGTTTGAACTCTCCACCCTTTATTATAGTTCCTCGTGTTGCGGGGACCCATAACCATAAAATTATTTTCGTTGCTACTTCATAACTGTCATTTTGCTACTTTACGAATTGTAATATAAATATCTGATATGCAGGAGGGTCTTAGGCAACCCTTGGGAAAGGGTTGTTCAACCCTCAAAGGGGTTGCGACCCATAGGCTGAGAACCACTGGGTTAGAGCCACTCACCGTTCTGTTGCCTCAAACGGGATCCTTGCTACAGCTGATGCTTCTGCTGAGGAGGCTTCCCTCAGCTAAGCCAGCATCCCAGGCACCTGCTGGCCCATTTGTTCTGTTATATTGACTTGTTCTTCCCCTCAGAGCGAATATAAATCCCTTGAGATGGAAGAGCTCTCTACTGATGTGACTTACAATTCTTTTATACGGGTACCCAGGCTAGCAGAGAGCGGTTATTGATTATACTTTGTATCACAGCCACTAGTCTCGGAATATTTCAAGCTCTAGGAAATTACATCAGAAGCAACATGAATGGCCCCAGCCAAAGATAAAAAATCTTTCTCAACGCAGACTACCAAGCCAAAATTATCCCCAGAAAAACTGCCCTCTTCTTTATTAGAGCCAGTTCCATTTTCAGGATCTCAGGTCCAGGCCCCACATCCATTTTACCATTTTACTTGGTAGGCCTTCTGAGTTTGGGGGAATTAGATTATGATGGCCTAAACTGGCGCACTAGAGCTTCCTCTGTGTGCGTATGTGTGTGCGTGTGTGCACGGGCACACACACACATACATTTGCACACATATGCAGGCACTATACAGACATTTTTTACTTTAGAATTTATTAAGAAGTGTCTCAGCGACTGTAGCTCAGCGGCGAAGGCACTGGCCACATATACTGGGGCTGGTGGGTTCAAACCTGGCCTGGGTCTGCCCAACAACAATGACAACTACAACCAAAAAATAGCCGGACAATGTGGCAGGCACCTGTACGTCCAGCTACTTGGGAAGGTGAGGCAAAAGAATCGCTTAAGTCCAAGAGTTGGAGGTTGCTCTGAGCTGTGATGCCATGGAACTCTACTGAGGGCAACATAGTGAGACTCTGGGTCAAAAAATAAGAAAAAAGAATTTATTAAAAAGCATTATCTAAAGTATTGATGCAAAGTGAGATCAGAAAATGATTGCATTGTATATAGGGTCAGCTAAATCTTTAAATAATAAAAAGCTCTTGCTTTTGAGTTCACTTTTTATGTTGTGAATTTAGGTGTATTTAGTGGCTGAAGAATGAAATGATTCTGGAAAAATATTGGCTTTCTAATCAAATAATTCTATTTATAGTTAAGGCTTTTGAAATAAATAATTTTATCATAGTGAAAAATAGGGTGAAAACTAATGATCATTTACAGTATTCCCCTTTTTTCCTTTGGGAGGAATGAAGAATAGCTAATATTCTTTGAGTGCTCCCTGAACAGTAGAGATATTATAACAGTAGAGAGATTAATAGCAGAGTTTTGTTATCTACATTGAAGTGGAACATAACACTTAGCAATTATGTGTTTTGAAATACCAACCAAATATAATTGAAACTTCTGGATCTTGATCAGAAAAAATTAGATTTCCCTCAGAATTACCCAATATTAAAATCAGAGTTTGTTGCTGTAGAGATCTGGGTTTGAATACTGGCTCAACCAGTATTTCAAACTATGCCATAGGGACATAATATTTCATTTTTGTTTTACATAAAATGGGGATAAAATGTCTACTTTATAGTACTGTTACAAAGAAACATGTGATAATACTTTAAAAGGGCTTAGCACACTGCCAGGCAGTTGCAAGATCAGTGCTGGTGTAAGGGGGTAGGGATGATGGCTACTGTTTCCTGCCCTGTGTCCTGTCCTTCCAGAGGTGACCCCCAGGTCTCTGAACTTGCCAATTCTTTGGCCAGGGCTTTGAAAAGATCAGAACTCTGCAGAGTTCAAAGAACAGCTTTGAGAAAGGATACGACTCTTAGAATTCAGACTTCATGGAAGAACACTTCATAAAATCATACTGTTAGCAAATTCTAAAATGATATGTCTGTTTTTCACATTTCCAAAGATAATACCACTTATCAGTTTACTAGGAAGAAACTAGTAAACGTGGCTCCACTTTTCTCATTGAGACCCCTGCCTTGTTCCCCAGACTGTAGTCATTCATCAGCATCTTAGTCTTAAATAATGTTTATTTGCTCACTATGTTTATAACATATTTTCACTTTTAACCCAACTTTGTTTAAATAATTTTATTTCTGTTTATTTACATCACAAACAGAAAACCAATATTAGTGGACATAGTAGAAGTTTAAAAATACATCCTTCTTTTTTTTAAAAAGTGTGTTCATGTCCACTCCCATATGCACAAGGGGTCATTTATTCCACATTTTGGAAAATCCAACCACCCCAGTATCTTACCTCCCTACTTTGAGGAATGTAAAGTCGATCACAAAAGCATCTCACCTGAATTTAGTGTTCTTTTTATCTTTTACATGGAACATTCAGCCCCTTTATTTTAAAGATGAGGAACATGAAACACAGAATGTGTAATAACATGATGAGGGACACACAGCTTGTTGGGGGCAGGATGTAATATTTTACTGTGGAGAATGTGTAAAAGGAAATACTTAACAACTACTGAAGTGTAAAACCCACCACTTCTATAATGGAGGCCATAAAATTTAAAAAACAAAACAAAACAGAATCATAGAGGGTTAATAAAGGGAAGAGTTGTAAAACATAATAGGACTGAGTCTTGCGCATATGATAATAACGTATGAGTTTTTGCAATGGACATAAGTCACATCTTACCATTTCCTCCTTTTTCCCCTATGCCATTTCTGGTTTGGGGTTGTCTCAGACTGACACCTCTCTTTACATTTAATCAAAGTATGTTTGAATTTGTTGTCCACATTGTGATCATAACAAATAGAACTGCACCAGGTGTGTAGCCCCAAATGTAATAACTATCTGGTATCTCTTGATTGGATGAGACTTGGAAAATATTAGTCATTGATTTTTCTGTCTTCCTTTTAAAATCTTCACGCATTCTTGGATAAGAAACATAGTTCCCAAAGCCCTGTGGGGAACACATGTTTTACATTAGTTTCCCTCTCCCAGAGCAAAGCAACTAGGTTGGTCTTTCTGTCCTTCTCACCCTTTCCAGGTTCTATGATTAAATGGTCATAGTTTTAACCCCTCTGTGCTTCCCTTATATTGGCCCTCCCACAAGTGTGAATGAGATAAAAGAACAAGAGCAAGCTGAATTAATTCATTCATGATTTAGCCATCTGCCTTTAGATAAGTTAGTGTACCTCAGCAAGAATTTGATGGTTCCTCCATTTTTTTTTTTTATTTAGGCTTGAGAATCTAGAACTTTGGGCAGAATTGCAGAACTCAGGAGTCATGGATATGCTAAACCACACAGGCAACGTCCTCTTCTCTTCTCTTCCAGAACTTCTCCAACTTCTAGGCTGAAGCAGATGATATTATTATTTTTGTAAACTAAAATAGTCCAATATAAGCCATTATATATAATTAAGTTTATAGGAAGAGGAAAGAACATTATTCACTTCCCTGTAGCCAACATCTTTCACTGGACTAGCCACAAATAGATGTTGGTTGCCTATAACATATGGACCTTAATGTCATATATTGTTCCTAGAAGCCCCACTCTCCAATAAAGGTTAAGTTACAAAACACACTTAGCAAAGATGTGATCTAAGCTAGCCAGCCAAGCTTCTGGGATGACTGATGCAGGCAATGAACGAGAAAAGAGCGAATAGCTATTGCTGTACGCTGAATGAGGCTGCTTAACATGTGGATGTGCAGCTTTAAAATGTGTCGCCAAGACTTAGCCCCGTGAAAAACTAGAATGGAGGGCGATTGAGTCTTGCACACACACTTACTAACACAGTGATTGTTTTAGGCAATACCCTTGGATCATCTTGGAGGCTGAGAGATAGGATCCCAACAAGGTTCATGAACATGACAGTCATAATCTGAGGGTAAATTTTCCAGCGTACATTGTGGGAAAGACTATTGCTTGGGGTCACTGACACCCATAGCAGGAGTTGCCTTAGATTGCTGTAGGGATAAAAGTAACATTTTCCAATATTCACATAGCCTTTTTTTATTTATTTCCAATAAAGCAGACATAGTTTTTAATCTAACAGCAAACCACAGGAGCTTAGTTGTAAAAATTCCATTTCTTCACATACTTTGGTGATTTGACCCAATTGGGAAGGTAGTATGTTGTGATTTTTATCACAGTATTCTTATATTTCTATCCTTTAAACATATAATTTTATCTTAAAATGTCATGATAAATAATGTATTTTAAACTGAAATAGTCACAGGTATGTGTATAGCACAAGTGTGTTCCATCGGTGACAGCCGCTGAGCCTCAAGAGAAGTGAAGGGAGAGAGGGAGAGTAAGCAGAAAACCCCGAGAAATCTTATATAAGAGAATTGGAGGATCAGTGAAACAAAACAAGATTTTAATGGTAGCCATAGCAACCTCTGTGGATTAGGAAGAACATGAAGGTTTGTGATCATTATTATTATTGTATTTCAACATTTATTGACTTACTATCTGCACAGGATTGGGGCTGATCAATTTTTTCCCAGGAAGAACAAATACATGGAAATGAGATTTCCCTAAAGGGAAACCAGCACATTTTAAGAGTTTTTAATGAAGTTGGGGTTGTCAGATGACTAAAGAACCACTAAGTTCTTTCTCTTGCACGGTGGAGAAATTTTTTAAACTTAGAGATTGTGTTATATAAGGGACAATGCAATGACAGTTATGCCAGAGACATCTGACAGATAAAAAGATATATGATAAAATCAGTGGCATGGGAACCAAAGAAGCTAAAGGTTAGGTTTAAGATTAATCAGGTTCGTGTTCACAGACAGAACCAATGTTATTTTTTTGGTTAGCCATATTCTTGTGAAATCCCTGGCACAAGATTTGTTTACTACAGCAGCATGATTAAGCCTCTGCCCTGTCAAAGAACAGACCAAATGTTTAGATACACTAACTTCTGAGCAGAATTTATTGCTTCTTCATACCCAGGTACAAGGGCAAAACTGTTATAAAACAAAAGCACAGCAGAATCAAATAAAACTTAATGGCTCTCCTGCCTTCTGGGATGGAGGGGCCAAGTTTGGAAGGTGGGCAGGAAGGGAAATGAACTAGACATTTTTATTTCTGGCACTGGCTTGAGTTTTTTCCCAAGTGAGCAGTGCTTGAATAGGACCTATTTTCTTGATTGGAATTTCTCCAATTAGTCACTCTAGGATCTACTTACAGTGAAGATTTTGATATGTTAGGACCATATGAACTTAGCAGAATTGGGTGGAACACTACATTCCTTATTTCGAACAAACTTTCAGTTGATGCTCATGTTGACAGTGGCCATGTGCTAAATTGTAAGCCTCAACCTTGGTTGCCCAACAGATCACCTGGGGAACTTCTAAAAATCCTGCTGCTCAGCCCTCGTCCCCAAACCAGTGGAATCAGCATATTCAGAGGTACCATGTGGGGCTGAGAATAGCAGCTATAAGTCAAAGATGAATCAGATATACTGATTTGGCTTTACACAATTTTTCTTACCTTCAAGGACATGGGGAAGATCTCATAATGCTCATCTTTTTAGGTTCTTCTTGAAAAAGAATTATTTCCACCTGGTTGCCATCTGCTGCAGCCACAGCTCTCTGCAACTTTTAGATGGGTCCCATGGTGCCCAAGGCACCCCCTCTTGGCCAGACATATTCTCCTTTCTCTTGTGGCCTATCTCCTGCACACATTTGCTCTTGTGACCCCCTCCACAGAGTCCTGCTTGTCTCCTCAAGGATGAATGGTTTATAATGCAATTATTCTGTTTCTTTCCTTGAAGTCCTTGACTCATACAGTGCAGAGCTGGTGGATAGTTTGGGTTGTATTGCCTGTTCATTTTAAGAGCCTGACACCCAGATATGGAAAAGTACTTGCGAAGGCCAGGAGCTGGCCTGGCTCTGCCACTCACTGCTATATTGAACAAGTCACTTAACCTCTGTGTAAAGTCACATAATTTGGAGATTAGACTGAGTGTCCTTTGAGGATGCTAAGACAGCATTAGTCGTCCACTCTACAAATGCTTACCTTTTGCTTACTCTGTGCAAGGCATTCTTGAATGGAGAAGAGGAAATAAAAAGGGAAGTTCAATCCATGTATCTGGACTCTGAGAGCCTGAAATGTTCTCATGAAAGAGAAGTAGAACTGAATCTCCGTACACCTCCATTTGCCCAAAGAGCCTGAGTTGTGCTTAATGTCCTGGCATGATCATTAACTACTCTAGTTCCCTTGTAAAGTGTTCTGGTTTGGATACCAGATCATTTGGTCTCTGTAGTGAGGAAAGGATCACACTGTGAGGTTTCAGTCAGGAAGGGGAGTCCATGGGATTCCCTGGGTGGGGTGAGTCCTGGACATTCAGGGGGGAAAGCTGTTCCCGTGTTGATCTTCACATGCTTTAGGGGGCCAGCTGCCTGCCCCATCCACCCTACTCTCCCACGTCTCAGAGGAGTCCTCCTAAGTAGGTCTAGTCTCTGGGCAGCTCCACCAAGAAGAGCAGAATAAAATTGGCTGGACTTAGGGGACTCCTGATACATTCTGTCCCTTCCAACTTCTGCAGCCCTAACAGCATGAGTTCCAGTGGTTGTTTTCTGTTTCTGGTCCCTTCCTTCTGTCCCTTCTCATCTTGAATCTTGTGCATTTACAGGCATCTGCCTGAGATTCTGCTGCTGAAATTCTCCTGCCCTTCTTTTCAAGATTAAAAAAAAAAAAAAAAAAAAAAGCCCCAAACTAGTGACCCAGCACTTCACAGGGCCGCACACGTGCCTGCTGCTGCCATCTAGTGGAGGTCTCATAATCTCATGATGGCTTTCATCTTTGATCAAAAGTGGGCTAGGCTAGAATTTCCCTGGAGGAATTATTCAGACACTGCTTCCAGTTTAATGGACAGTGATTGGAATGTGAAGAAGTTTTTACAAAGTAATACGTAATCTTTATAGATCTCTATTGAAACAGGTGTGTGTGGTTTTTTTTTAACCTGAAAAAGGATTTTAGAAGCTAATGCTAATAACACCATGCACCAGTTCCTTGTATATACAGGCTAAACGATATTGACTTAAGAGTGAATGCCCCAAGGATCACACACAGTAAAGAATATTTACATCCTTATTCAGCAGAGTTGTAGTTCTCGTGTCAAATAAAGTATGTGGCATCTTGCTCTCCCCACATGAGGAAGAGATTTTTTCCCAAGTGACACCAGTTTGATCAGCATACTTGGTGTGTCTGAGTCTAGCCCATGCTGCAGTAGTTACACAATCTCTATCTCTTAATGATACCTTCATGGTTTCACATAGAGAAGGTGAATTCCATCCTTCCTTTTTCAATTGCCTATTTAACAAAACTAAAACAACCTACCATCTTTCTAATAATGTTGATCAGTGGATATTTGCCTTCCTTATATCTCCAACTTTCTTGTTCCTCCCTTTTCCAAAAATAGGCATCTAACCCATCTCCTTTTCCCTATTTCTGGTTCCTTCTGCAATTTTTATCTTCAGAGTTCTTCCCACAAAACCTTCTGTTCACCACGAAGACTCCTCATGGTTCTACTTAAGAAATTTAAATGGACTAAATTTAACTTTAATTTTTGAGAAAACATTCATTTTTAACATTCTCAATATATTGGTAGACCTGAATATGAATAACAGTTAATGACAAATGATACATTAATAAATAAAGCAACATGTATAATATACTGGGTTTGGCAGTATTATTCCAATCCTACGGAGGATTTCTCTGGAAAGCTAAGAAGAATATTTTCGGGTATAGTGTACAGAGGTCAAGGAAATATTTGATATTCTATGATTATTTTTATTTTACCATATGCTGTCCAAAAGAAGATTCTAGAAATAAATCATTCATTTCACTCAGGGTAAAAATAGGACGTAAATTGAAGTATGATCATCGTATTAAATTATACTGCCATGTTATGTGTGCTACATTCGGAGCTGTGTCATGCTTGATGTTCCCATGTACGTTGTCCCAGGACCATGATTTCCCAAAATATTCCAAAGACTCTTCTGCTACTTTTGGTACCATTATGGTACATACATTAAAATATCAAATTGCAGATATTTGAGACCATGGTATTTTATTGTTGGGAAATGCCTTAGGCAAAATATAGTCTGCCCCCTTTTATTTTAGCATAGAAGAGTCTGAAGCCCAGAGAAGCAAACTCTTTGCCAGATGTCACTTAACTATCTCTAAACCAGAGCGTGATTCTTTTTTGACCATTCTAGAGTGTCATTTACTTTATTTATATACACACACATGCACAGGTATATATTTATGCTTAAATTATATTTCACAATATATATTTTATAATGTTTATCTTTTATAAATTAAAGATCATTCAAATACTATATACCTTTCAAATATTTTCTCAAGAAGTAATCCATAAGAAAAATTCTTCAAGAATTTTTTAGCTTTTCGAGAAATATGATATCATACCATGGTATCCTGGTCTTAAGAGGTACTTATGTTAAAATGATTCAATTCAACTGTTGCCCCCAAATAACTGTCTTCCGGCAAGAGTGCTTTGGAGGACAGCGTTCCTTAGATCCATGAGATGATGTGTACAGCATATTGCTACATAGCCACTGTTGTCATCTTCTCTAAAACATTAAAATAAGGATAATTATGAAAGAGTTGAACACATCCTAACAATGAATTAGTGATGAAAGGCCCACATGTTTTTCCATATAGCTCTATTTTAATGTGTTTAGATTTCATGGGTGCTTTAAGATGGCACCACATTGCTTTTTTTTATTTTTTTAATGCATTAGATTAGTCACCGTAGCAAATGGATCTTTCTACCAAAGTCAAGAATCATGTCCTTCAGAGAGATTTTTTTTCCCCTGATGTTTTGTTGAATTTCATATTACCGTCAGGAATGTGAATATGAATTTAGAAAATTATTTTCCTGGTGGATTTTTTAATGTTCTACTTACATTTTAACATTTAGAACAGAGGATACCCCTTCCCTCCTTCCTTCTTCCTCCAATCTTCCCTTTCTTCTTTCCTTTGTAGCTTATTAAACATTTGTCCTGGTACTGGCTGGTGTCAGGTATTTTGTTAGATGCTGTATTGCTTGAGATTTAAGAAAGATTCTATCAGAGATTTGATTTGTTTTATTTAATTTCCAGAACTACATATCAAATGTACAATCACATTCTGAAAGTTTGTTATTTTACTTTGATCTTTATAGTTCTCTCTTAAGAAATATTCTGAAACATAACCTATTAATGTTTTCAGTGATTACCCTCTTAATGGGTTGTACTTAGATTGTTTGGGTTGTGAAGAAAACTTGTGCACAACTCTGTAATCTTTTTTCTTTCATCTACAGCCCATTATTCATGAAAAGCTATGGTTTTTCTATCTGTATCTTTGCATTTATCCAAATTAAATCAGTGTTATCTTACAACCAAGCAAGTTGACATGGTGGGAGAGGTTCCCTTTCTTGGTTTTAGTTGATAAGAGCATTCCAGCATCAATGTTTCCTTGCACTAACTAGAAGGCTGATCTAATAGAGGAGTCACTGCCTCTGCTCCTTTCAGAAGCCACAGCAGGTAGGCCCGGTGTGGGGTTCATTAGCGTCCGGTAAGATGACAACAGGCTGAGAAGCAGCTATAAATGAGCACAACCAGGCCTTGGTTACTTTCAGTTTCTGCCGAGCCCAGCGTGGTTCCAAATACTTTCCGGATTCCAAAGAAAACATGCCAGTCTTATACCTGCTGATCACGAGACACAGGATATATGTTTCTGGTTTTGAGATTTTAAAGAATATGCTATAATTTGTGTCTGATTCGTTTCACATGTCAGCAGAAAATGACACTTTAGCTGGATGTGTTTTTTTCATGGCAATTCAATAGGTTGATTCTCAATTGTCTTTAACTTCCAAGATAAGTCTGAATTTTAAATGTAACCGAGGAAGAAACTTGAGAAAAATCTTGCATAGGCTTGTTTTATAAATGAACAAAAGGCTCAGAGGAGTCAGAGCCACACAGGGTCAGGGTTAGCTGTATACTAGGGATGAATATTTTCTCCATGCAGTGGTACAGTGTTCAGCTCATCCTTGACTGTCCTTAATTAAGTTACTTAGAAGAAGGAAGGGTATTATAAACTATGGTGATAGACATTTGGATAGATTAATAGAGAACAGTATACAGGGTAGTCTACTTAATTAGTCTAAATGTGAAGAGACTTGATCTCCAATGAAATAGACCAAACAGATACAGAATGTTCTGATTCCTTTTCATTCCTAAAAAACATAACTATAGTTATGGTTTTAGCTATGTCATCTTCTGTTGTTGGGTGGATTTTAATTTGTTTTCATATATTCTCATTCTGAACCGGTAGAAGAATACCGGTGACTTGTGCAAGGCCGACTTAACAAAAACAGGCTGCAGAGGAAAGAGGGCAAGCAGGAGTTTGCCACGTAATTTCCTTTTTCTCAGTATTTTCCCTCTACATTTGTTATTTTTACCTTTCATTTTTTCCTGTCTTACCTCATCTGGAGACGTATCTGTCTGATTGGAGATTGATTTTAAACCCTGCTTAAAATATTTGCCTCTATGTTTCTATTTTCTGCATAGTCAGGTCTTTGAATCTCAAATATTGTTGTCTATTTCCCCACAGCTATTACCTCCAAGAATAAATTGATTTGTGGGTCTATAATTGTTTGCATCTGAAATCCAGCTACAAAGCAAAAACAAAGAGAAATCAGAGGGAAGGGGAAGGGGGGGGGGGAGAGAGAGAGAGAGAGAGAGAGAGAAAGAGAAACAGACTGAGAAAGAAAGTACCTAAACCCACAGATAATTCAGTTCCATGTAAGCAAAAGCTGACATTCAATCTTCCTTGGACATTTTTGAATTGTGGAGACATGTCCGACAGCCCATGGCATACTAGTAAAGTTCTAATCTGAGTTTTTACCTAGATTAGAAAAGATTAAAATGACAGATTTAGCACAAAGAAAATTCAAATTATTTTTACTGGATAGACTGTGTAAAGCGTCTACCACCTCTAGAGCTCCCTCTCAAAAGTCTTTTTATATGTAAATCACCACACTTTGTGCCATGTAACCCTGTGGCTCAGACCACAGCTGATTGACAGGAGGTTAGCCTATGATGCAGAAGCCACCAAATAAAGTCTAGTCTATGGCCTATAAGACACCTGTGATAAGAACTGCGTCATTTTCTAGGTGCCAACTAGGGACTTGCTTGTGAAAGTGTCATCCGTGTACCAGCAGCATCAGTATTGGGAATCTCCAGCTTTATCCCAGGACTTCTAAATCAAAACATTCATTTTAGTAATGTGAGCAGGTGATTAATAGGCACATGAAATTTTGAGAAGTACTGTTCTATAAGAATCAATCAGGACGTCTTTTCTGAGGAGCTTGGATGGGGATCATGGATAATATTATAAACACCAGGTGGTTTTTATTCTATTTGATTCGATTTATTCTAAATTAGTCTCTCTAATAATAATTAGAGAGACACACACACACAAATAGATACAGTGAGTGAGTGAAAAATCATAAGTTAATAGAATCCAAGGAGAAAAGCAACTATGAGGAAAGTACCGCTAGTTGGTGGATAGAGCACAGTAAAAGCGGAGTCAGAGAGAACCTTAGGGCACGAGGGATGAAGTAGAGGAAAGTGACAGACTGCTTGGAGGGGATGACTTCTGAAATCTGTGTTGAGTTAAAGAGTTGCTTTCTGACTGCTAGAACTCCTAAGACAGACATCTGAATAGCTTTCTTGTTTCTTACCTATATTAATATTTAAGGGGCACAGATTTTTTTGTTCCATGGATGAATTGTATGGTGGTGAAGTCTACGATTTTAGTGTACCTATCTCCTGAACAGGGTACATTGTATGTCTTTGTTACACAACTGCTAAAATTAATGCACTTTTTCTTACTTTCATGAAAACTTAAGATAAGTTCTTATTAACAAAGGAAATTGAGGAATATCTCTAATCCTGTAAAGTCAAGGTCGAGGTAGATTTAAACTGCTGGAACTTTGAATGTATTCTGCACCTATACTTATTGGCTCAACACGTTTGAGCACAACCTCTGATCAATTGTCAGTTGACCACTAGGCTAGTCTGACCCAGCAGCAATCCCTGGGGAAGCAAATTTAAAAATAAGAATAATATTATAAAAACTGAAAAGAGATAGAACCCTTTGAGGGAGATGGGGGACAAAATCCACAAATTAATCTAGAAAAGCTACTAAAGTCTCCACCATGAAACATCAAAGTGAACAATCTTCAATGAGAAAAAAAGAAAGAATTCAGATTTGCCATCCTATAACTAAAGTGTTCAGTTTTCATTTAAAATAAATTCCATGAGGTAAATAAAGGACCAGGAAATTGCTTTACTTTACTTTCCTGTGGGAAAAAGTCAACAGCAACTGACTCTAAGGGTCTCAGATGTTAGAATTTGCAGAGAAAAACTAAATCGGCTACTGTGAATATGTTCAAAGAGATAAAACATTTTTCTTTCTTTCTTTTTTATTAAATCATAGCTGTATACATTAATGCAATCATGGGGTACAATGTGCTGGTTTTATATACAATTTGAAATATTTTCATCACACTGGTTAACATAGCCTTCACGGCATTTCCTTAGTTATTGTGTTAGGACATTTATATTCTACACATAGTAAATTTCACATGTAACCTTGTAAGATGCAATAATTGAAGCTAGTATGACAACAATGATTCACCAAATAGAGAATATCAATAAAGACAGAAGTTATCAAAAGAAACAAATGGGAATTCTGTATCTAAAAAGCATAATAACTAAAATGAAGTACTCACTAGAGGACTCAATAGTAGATTTTAAATGGCAGAGGGAAGAATCAGTGAACTAGAAGGCAGAGCAATAGAAATTATCCATCCTGAAGAAAAGAAATAAAAGAATATAAAAAAGAAAACTAAAAAAAGAATAGAGTCTCAAAGACCTTTAGGACACCATCAGATATATCAACATACATCTATCAGGGGTCCCAGAAAGCAAGAAGAGAAAAAAGGCTGCAGAAAAATATTTGAAATAAGTACTACATAAATTTGACTAAATAAATATAATGTACACATCCAAATATCTCAACAAAGTCTAAGTAGAATAGATACAAAGACTTCCATACCTAGACACATTATAATCAAGCTATTGAAAGGCAAAGATAGCCATTAGAATGGCTATAATTTAAAAAAAGATAATACCAAAATACCAATTGTTGGGCACAAGGGGAGAAGTTAGAGCTGTCATACACTGCTCACTGGTGTGAATATAAAAAGGTACAGACGCTTTGGTAAACAGTTTGGCAGCTTCTTAGATAAGTAAAGAACTTTACTATACAATCCAGCAATTCTACTTCTAAGTATCCATCCAAGAGAAATGAGACAGTACAAAGAGTTGTTCACATAAAGAGTTGCACACAACTGTTCAGAGCAGCATTACATAGAATAGGCAAAAACTGGAAACAAATTATCAACTAGTCAGTGGAAAACTCCGTTTTACATCCATACAATGGAGTACCACTTAACAATAAAAAGGAATGAACTACAACATGGATGAACTGCAAAATATTATGCTAAGGGAAGGAAGTCAGATGCAAAAGATTACGTATATATGCCTGATCCAGAAAAGACAAATCAAGACAACAAAGTGGACCTGTGGTTGCCTCAGGCTGAAGGTGGGAGCAGCAAGTGAAGGCAGGCAATGAGAGGTCTTTCTTGTGGTGTTGGAAATGTTTGTAAGTCTTAATTTCTGTCCTTATGCCATAGTTATATAAATTCGCCAAATATAAATTGTTCAAATTGGCAAATTTTATAGTATATAAATTATACCTCGATAAATTTGTTGAGGGACAGAGAGAGGTACTGTCTGTGAGAGTCACCTAGTATGGAAAATTACATTTAAGGAGGAGATGGTATTAAACAATGATTGTACCCAAGGGTTTTAAACTTGTGGAGGTGACTGGCAAATGCTTACCTTTACTGAAATGGGGGCTTACCATTCCATCTAGGGCCACGTGGGGAAGAATGAGATTTGGTCAGGAGACAAGAAAGATCAAAAGGAAGTCCTAGGACATTTTATGGAAAGGTCAAGTGGGCTTTGGGTTATAGGGGCCCTGGGTTGATTTAGGGCAGCAAAACTATTGGCTTGTTGTGTGAGAATTTAATAAAGAAAATGGTCAGAGATGTGAGATCTGGGTTGGTTAGTTTGCAAATGAAAGGCGTGCTCCTAGCTGAGGCCTTTGCTATTTCTAAGAATTGGCTAGCCCTGCAAGGGTAGACTGTGGTCTGAACCCAGGAAGGGGGGCCTCAGATGCCTGTGCATCAAGAATGCAGAAAACATACTGAATACAATTAGCCTTGTGATGAAGGAAATCCAAACAGGCAAACAAAATCTAAGAACACAGAAAAGGAAGGAAGGTCAAATTTAGGTAGCAATGAAGTAGAGCTCTTTTTGTCTATTTTTTGGTATATTTCAATAACAGTAATTTTCAATATTGTTGTCTTTTTTCTCTGGGAGAAATAAAACAATAGTCTGCCCACGTTTTTAAGCAAACATATGGAAAAGTAGCAATTTGTACACGCAATTTTTCACTTTTACAGCATGCACTCTTAATACTGACATTGACATTGGCAGCAAAATTAAACACTCTACCAGTTACAGATTTAATACCGCTCTGATACGTGTACCAGGAAAGGTGGCTCCTTGAATGCTGTCATCCACAATGGAGTATACTGCTGTCAAGGCTTGATTTTTGTAAAGGAACATAGCAAGAATCTCAAATCCTTACCATTATACATACTGAAAATGAATCATATGAGACTGAAATGGATTAATCTCCCTGTTACTTGCTTGTGTACATCATAACATGAAATTTATTTTAATAAAATAATTAAAATGATCATAACCATTTTAAGATTTCAGATGTTATTATCTCTAATGTTTTATTTTTCTGATAAGTACTTAAGTTTTACTTTTGAGTATTTTGTAAAACCAATAAATGAAAAAATAAAACAACTTCAGAAATTTAGGAATATAAAGCTCGGGAAGTTAATGCACAAAATCAAGTTGAGCAGCATAGTCCAACAGATGTTTAAACAGATGAATAGAATGTGCCTTGTGAATTCCTAATGAATTTCAAAGAATACTGCCTGATACTAAGAAATGCAACAGATCACCCAGTGGTACAAGCCCCTAGAAAATGTTTTTTTTTTTTTTTTTTTTTTTAAAAAGTCTACACTGACCAGGGCTCAAGTTATTTTTACCCTTAGAGTGTCTGCTTATAATTTTACAAATTTATTTTTAACACTGGGAGATGAACATAATACTAGTCATGTAAGAAGAGAGCCATATACAGCGAAGAAATTGGTTGCTTTTGTTTTTTACCCTTTTATCAAAGAATACTGGGTCCACTTCTCTTATTTCTAACTTCTTTCCCCTCCTCTGTGTGTTTTAGTTAAGTCCCTTTCATGACATTTGTCACAGCATGTACAAATATTTTGCTAGTAGCATAACTACTCTTTCTTGGTCTGAATAAATAGAATGACCTTCACCTCCAAAAATAGAATGTATATCTTCTTTAGACATCGAGGCATGAAGAAAATCTTCCTTGTTATAGCATGGACATTGCCTAAAAATAAAAATAGCCAAGTGGATCTCCGGGCATTAGCAATAAGAAAATCAAGCACATAGTAGATTCTTGATGATTTTTTTTTCTGCAAAAGAGCTACAGAGAAAAAGCTATTGAAGTGGGGGGTGGGGGGGAGCTCTGAAATTAGCTGGATCTCTGGTTCTAGACCCACTGCTTTTTTCTATAATCTGAAAACAAGGTTAAAAACGTATTCTGTCACTGTATATCCTGGCTAAACTTATTAAGAAGGTTAGGAAATGAGACCTCTTCACATAGTAGAAAAGAATGTGGGTTTTGGATTAGATGAGCCAGGGTTTGAATCCTGGTTGCCCCATATACTAGCCTGGGCACTTCAGTACCCTCTTGGAATCTTGGGATTTTCCCCCTATAAATGGATTTGGTTGTAATGATTAATGCAAATGGAAAGGCCAATGTCTGCTGGCATTCAGTAAGACTCTGAGAAATAAAACACATGAAAGGGATAATGGATGATAAAAATCACAGTGTTCCTTTGACAGGCATTTGGCTTTTAAATAATAACGTCAACCTGAAGGGCTGACTTCGTAAATGACCAGGCACCAACAGTGGGGACACTTTAGTGATCTACAGGTGCCAGCATCTGAGTGGTGGGTGTATTATGTATTCACATAGAGCTGTGTAAATGAGGCCTTAAATCTGGTTTCAGGAACAAAACCGTGTCAGACAAGAACATCTACTATAGTATAATTTGAAATAGAATATTTAGACACAATGCCTAACAGTATCTCACAAAAATATTCTGCAATATCCTGATGGGATTTACTACACTTAGTCTATATCCTGCTTTCTCACTTGGAAACCTCATCCATGGTTTTTCTCCATCATTATGCACTTTGAGAAAGGTGAAAAAATCTTTACTGTATAGGTAAGGGGAATTGGAATTTAAAGGATTTGCCTAGGTTCCATAGCTAGTACATAGCAGAGCTGTAACTCAAAGCCAGATTTTCTGACACAAAGTCCAGCATATATTCCCCCAGTGTATTAAAACTGTCATTCAGAGCAGGTGGTACCTCTTTAAACAAGACCACAAGTTTTGCAACTGGTGCCTGGTGGCTGAAATTCATGGCCATGGTAGAGTGTGTTTGGGGGTGACTTAACTTCAAGGCAATGTGCCTTCAAAACGTATCACAGACTACAACCACCTTTAATCTCTCTGCTGCCCAGTCCGGGCTGCTGCTGCCAGTGAGTGTATCTGCCAGTTCATCACGCTCACAGCGAAGTCAAAAGACAAAGTAGCAATTGAAAGAGGGCAAACTGAACCTTAAGAAAATGGCATTTTCCTGGCATTGATACAAAGGTATCAGCTGCCAGTCAGTAGAGAGTGGAAATTGTTCCAGGTTAAGGATCACTCAGCCAAAGCATGCATTTTAAAGAAATGCTGCAGCTACCTTGGGATAAATTCCAGTGGCAGCTGAAACACCTGCTCAGAAAGAAAGGCAATTTTTATTCCGTGGCTTTTCTTTTATGAGAATGAAATTTAGCACTTAGGTGAAAATATCACCATAGAATGTATGAATGGATGCTTAACAGGCTTGAGGCCAGACAGCTGTTTAAAACATAAGACCAGCACATATGGTGTTTCCATTCCTCTGCCTCACTTCATTTTCAGGGATTATGGCAAGTTCAGTTTCATCGTATCCATGTATGTGAAGTAGAAGTGAGAACTGTTTGCAAATTCTAGTTTTCTGATGATTGTGTATAGGAACCATCTTTTCCTATAAGGAAATGCCTTTTACCTCTGTGAGTAGACAGAGAATGTGCTGAGTGGATGGCCCCTGAACTATCTGTGTGTTCATCGCTCTTTGCTTTACGCGTAATTAAGCTTAAGTTATGCATGACAAAGAAAGCAGACACAGCCTGAAAGTTTGTCATTTCTAATTTCTTTGTGGAAAAGAACATTTTAATCCCTTTTAAAAAATGTTTTCTCCCCCTCTCCCCATCCCCCAAATCAGGTGTCTGGGTGATTTGGACCTACACTGTATTTATGTAAGACAGGAGTTTAAGTCCTTTCGTTATAATGTCTGTGCAGGAGTTTGATATGACATGGACCTCACTTAGCCTTGATCCTATTTACTTTTACCATGGTTAGCAGCTTTGGCATGAGACATCCATGAACATTTTTAGCGTGCAGTAGCTTGATGTGTTCTGTACAGCTGAGTGATCTTTATTGGTATTGATTCATAGCTTTGGGGCGATATTGACCTTGCAATTTGTGTGTTCTGAGCTTTATGAGGACCATGTTCCAGGTGGGGACCCTTGCCTGTATAAGGGCAGAATGAGGAACACTGCCTCCACCCACGGGTGCTACTGACTGTAGGAAAGGCAGAGTCAAAGATGCTGCTGGTCTCGCTCTTGCTTTTGTTTTTTTTTTGCTTCTTATCTCATTGACTAGAAGTGCATCTCATTGAGAGAAGCGCATTGACTAGAACATGAAAGTGCATTTATATTCTTCTGGTTTATTACCCTTGCTCTCTCTTGTTTGGACTTCCTACCTTTCTTGGACTGCTTCAGGATACATTGGAACCCTTATTTATACTTACTTACCCCATGTATCTACCCATCCTGACTTATTGTACTGGCTACTGTGCTGGGAGGTGGGGATAGTGCGGTGAGGAAATTAAGCTCACGAAGCATGAGATAGGGTGGGAATTGCAGGTACATGAAGAGGTAATTTCAATGCAGTATGACATGTGCTGTGGTGGACTAGGTGACAAGCATCATAGCATCACTTGGGGGGCCTGTGAGTACTTATTTGGGGGCCAGAGCTTGTTCACTCTGTTCTTAATCCCAGGTATGTTGTGTGATACCATTTTTGTCCCTAGGATGTTTTCTTGAGATTTTGTTCTTAGAATCTTATTTGATGGCACAGTGATAACCTTTAAACCCAATATCCAACTCCTGGAGGAAATAGAACAGGTGTTAAAATATAGCAAGATTTAGTCTGGTTTGCCAACTAACAGTGACTTTCAACCAATGATTTAATTTTTTTAATTATCAGCTATCTGTAAAACAAAGGCCATAATGCCCTTGCAGGATATTTGGATGGTTACTTTCAGGGGTCCTCAAACTGTGGCCTGCGGGCCACATGAGGCGGTGTGATTGTATTTGTTCCTGTTTTGTTTTTTTACTACAAAATAAGATATGTACAGTGTGCATAGGAATTTGTTCATGGTTTGTTTTTTTTTTAAACTATAGTCCAGTCCGGCCCTCCAACGGTCTGAGGGACAGTGAACTGGCCCCCTGTTTAAAAAGTTTGAGGATGCCTGCTAGAGATTCTATCGGTAAGGTTTCTTCCACCATAGTTCCTGACATATAGCGGGTGAAACGTATTAAATAGTTATCAGCTACTGCTCCTGTTAATCAGTGGTACTATCTATGAAAGGACAAATAAAAGTAGTAAAGGAAGGATTTTGTGTTTTCAGTTTCTGTGTCCGTGTGTAAGTGTATATAAAACACAGCTGTGAGGGTCTCTCACTTGGGTATTCTGTTGCCTACCTACTGATGTAGCAGTGCTTTCAGAATTAGCATGCCTTTAAAGATATGTCCTAGGTGAACTAAATTAATTTCAGCTTAAGAAAGGGTGTGACTAACATCCATTGAGCATGAGCAAGACATTTCAAGTTGACTTTAACTCTGCCTGTCACACTGAAAAATGGCTCCAAACGAACTTTTGAAAGGGATTAGAGGAATTGAGGGCACACTAATCTCAAAGGAGCCTTAACAGTCAGATGTAATGTCACGGTCACATTCTGGGTGTGAATACCTCTTTCCATGGAGTCTCAGAACCAACAGATAGGTTTAAATTGGCTTGCTGGAGCCTCAAGACTGTACTTAGGTGAGATTGAATGATGTGTGCACACTTCCTTCCTGCACACAGTGGCCACTGAACTTGCCTATGTATGGGCCATCCAGTCATCACCAGAGCTTCATAAGCTAAAGTCTCTTATTCCCATTACAGTAATAAAGAATGAAATGTTCAAAGTAGTTAACTGACTTGCCAAAGGTCTCCCAAATCAGAGTTATCAGATGTGGAATGGAAAGCCAGGCCTCATCACCACTGGTCCATGCGCTTTAGGCTGTATCATCTTGTCTTTCTTCTCTCTGCCAGTAAACCGCTTCTTACTCGTGATTTGTCTTCTCGCATCCCTGTTATCCAAGCCTCGACTGCCTGAATTCTGTCTGGATGAGATCTTATTATTCCCCTGAAAACCTAACTAGTAGAGATCGTGCTTACCCTGAATTATGTTAATAGGGTGGAATGGTGGTGGCTTAGAACTTGGAGCACCTGTGTCTGATCTTTGTCCTACCTTTTATTTTCTTTATGAAAATAAAGAAAATGAGTCCTTTTTGGTATGAGTAACTAACCAGATGTGAGCCTATTTCCTGCCTAGGAAAATATCTTCTTTCCAAGGGTCATTAGCAGGCTCAAATGAAATAATTAACAAATGTGCCAACGTTCTTTAATATTGTTCAATGCTGTATAAATACATTTAGGCTGTGAAATCCAATTTTACCTTCATGTTTGATGGTAAATACTTTATCCAGTGACCAATATTTATTTTGTAGTCTCCTACTTGGAAAGCACTAGATGACAATAATGTTTTCTTAAGCTTATCTTTAAGAATGGTTTTAGATCAGGGCAGTGCCTGTGGCTCAAGGAGGAGGGCACCGGCCCCATATACCGGGGGTGGCGGGTTCAAGCCTGGCCCTGGCCAAAACTGCAAAAAGAAAGAAAGAAACAAGAATGATTTTAGATCTACAAGAAAATTGTGAAGAAGTACTGTGAGTTCCTGTATACCCACACCTAGTTTTCCATATTGTAAACATCTTGAGTTAGTATGGTGCGTTGGTTAAAAATTATTGAACCACCATTAATACATTATCATTAACTAAAGCTAATCTTTTATTCATATTTCATTAGTTTTCACCTAATGACTTCTTTGTATTCCATATTCTCATTGAAATATTATTTATTTATTTATTTATTTATTTGCAGATTTTGGCCCCAGGCCGGGTTTGAACTCACCACCTCTGGTATATGGGGCTGGTGCCCTACTCCTTTGAGCTACAGGTGCCGCCCTTGAATTAATATTTTATTTTTTGTCATTCTGTCTCCTTAGGCTCCTCTGGGGTGTAATAGTTTCTTGGACTTTGTTTTTGATGACCTTACCAGTATTAAGAAGTAGTGGTCATATATTATATAGAATGTTCCTCAGTTAGGGTTTGTCTCTTTTTCTCGAGGTTAGACTGGAATTATATTATTTTTGGAGAAAGGCCACAGAGTACCATTTTTACCCTATCATGTCAAGGGCACATCCTATCTAAATGATTTATCATGGATGATACTGACCTTGATCACCTGGTTGAGGTTGTTTTTGTTCAATACTCACTTTTACAAGTTATATTTATTCTTTATTGATTCAGGTTTGTTTTACTGGCCAATCAACACAATAGCTGCCTTCTGTTTTGGAATTCTGAAGGCCTACATCATTATAATGGTCAGATTTATTATACATGTGGAGATGTAAACTGTAAATTTATAAATGAATAGTTTCACAGATGAAATAGTGGACTTGATTTACTCCAGGGAAATATCCAGATTTCAGTAAAGGACAAATCTGATTAATCAAAAGAGCTAAAAACCACCTGGAACCAACAACTGATTAAGATTTTTCTTTTTTTTTTTTTCAAAACATGAGAAACTAATCTAATTGCCAGTTTCAGATCTGAATTTTGAAGCATATTTAATATCAAACATATTTATAAGCCAAATTAGTAGTTGCTGAAAATGTTTTGCTCCCCTTACAAAACAGCTCATGATTTTGAGCTCCTGGTGTGGTAGGGTGATATTGGAGGAGCTACAAGATGGGCACCATGCTTTCTGCACTGACAGCTCTGTCTTACAGGCGGCCAGGTAGTGGGGATAACTACACTATGCATCAGACGTGGGTAATATTCATAATCTGTATGCTTTCGCTGTGAGGCAAGGATAAAATGAAATAAAAGATTTTAAAAAGTGCTGCTCTCTCTTAAAATCTACATCACTATAAATTCCAGCCATTACTTCTTATTCCCACTATTAGACCAATCCAGCATTAATATGGAAAGCTTCTTTCCCACCTGAGGTCTTAATAGTTCCCAAATACAAGACCTCAGCTTGCTATTGTACTTCAAACAGAGATTATTAGGGGGTTTCCAAATATCATCAGAAAGTATAGAACTTGGGTGGCGCCTGTGGTTCAAAGGATAGGGCGCCAGCCCCATATGCTGGAGGTGGTGGGTTCAAACTCAGCCCCGGCCAAAAACTGAAAAAAAAAAAAAAAAAAGTATAGAACTTATATTACTACTTTTCTAGAGAGATAAATCCTCCTCAGCAAAGAACATTCTAAAATTTTCATCTTGCAGATATAAATATCCACTCCAGCCAGGTGTGGTGGCTCACGCCTTGACCTCCTGAGAGGTCAAGGCAGAAGGATTGCTTGAAGCCAGAAGCTCAAGTCTAGCCTGAGCAAAAATGAGACCTCTTTACAAAAAATAAAGAAAGTACCTAGGCATGGGGCAACACACATGTAGTCCCAGCTATTCAGAAGGCTGAAGTAAGAGGATTGCTTGAGCTCAGGAGTTTAAAAAAGTTGCAGTGATCTGTGATGGTGCTGCTGCACTCTAGCTCAGGCAACAAAGTGAGACTGTGTTTTGAACAACAACAACAAACAACTGAAGATAATATCCACTTTAGCTTCTCTGAGACTCTCATGGGCAGGAGGCTTAGTACGTTCTTTGAGATCTCCAAGCTGGAATGTGAAGAACCCAGAAGCCATTCTGAACTGCTTGTATTTATTTGTGTCATAATAGGGACTCAGGTTCAAGATGGAAAAATAAATGTCTAAGATGGCCCCACATGTTTTTAACTTGAGTTTTTGTTGAACTTGAAGAATTTCTTGCACCATAAGAAATAAAATACTCTTTTAAAAATAAAATACTGAAAAGTAGATTGAACTTTCACCATTATTTTAATTGTTTTTTAAAGCAAATGTTTAAGAATCATGTAATCATAACCTTGGACTTGAAAGTATCTAGGATCACTGCAGATGAATGCTGAAGCCATGGAAAATTAAATGACTTGTAAGCTAGGATAAAAATAAAGTGTTTTGACATCAAGTATAGGATATTCTATTCAATCTGTCATGATATATCTTACCTCCAAATAGTGTATCTTGATTTTTTAAAGTAAAATTTTATACAAATATATATTTCTCTGGATAAAGTTTAAATACAGATAGTTCTTGATGGTTCAACTTAAAATGTTTGGCTTTACAACGGTGCAGAAGAGGTATGCATTCAGTATGCTCCTCGACTGTGGGTCATTTCCTGATTAATGACCACCTGAAGATAATATCTTCGAGAATTTTTTAACATTTTGGAAATTTTATCAGATGAGTGAATGCAGTGTAAATAATACAATTATTTTGTCTTGGGAGATATTAAGATTGGGAGAAAACTAGAGGAAAATTACAAAAGACGATAAGTGGCTATAATGTCAAATCTATTTCAAAATTAACATAAAGCAACATCAGATTTTGAGGGAAATTTATCCAAACTTAATTGATATATACACCCAGCAACTAATTTCAACACCAGAACAAGAGTTTGTGATCATTGTAAATTCTATCTAGTAACACTGGCCTAAAGTGTTGCTATGATCCAAAACCTCAAACAGTGGGTTTGCCAATTTAATGCTTCCATCATGATAAAACGCTGCTGCATTTCTCTGCTTAAAAAAAAATCTTTCTGGAGACATTTCTCTTGGTACAATAGACAGTGTTTAAGGAAGTTGCATAAAATCAACTAAAACAGTCAAAAACTTGCAGGTCAACCATTTTCCTATGTATTTTAATTAAATGGAAACTGTAAGAGGCTCTGATGGAAGCCTATAAAATCAGAAAAGGAAAAGAAAACAATAAACATGGACTTGAAATATCAAAATCCTTGGTAGTTTAAAGTAGATAAACATGGAACAAATGAACAGAAACATGGGTTCCTGTATCTTTGTAACTTTATCCTCGAGGTCCCTGAGATCCCTTCCGAACTCAGAATCTTTGTGTACACAGGTGCTATTTCATCTCTATAATATGTTCTGTTCTGTTATTGGTTGGTGACCATTGTGGGTGGTTTATTAAGGAAAAAATAGCAGGTTAACACTAAAGGCCTAGGAGCCAAGTTTTTCATTCTGATGTACACCCTCTTAAGTTTATGTTTAATTTGTTTTGCTCTTGGCTCTCCTTGATATATTGTCTTTATCAATACAAATCTAGAGCTTGAAGTAAGTGGATGTTGTTGTAAGCTCATCCAGACATTTTTCGTTTCTCAACTTCCTTTCTCCTCCTGGCTGTGTACCTTTATTTTTAGCCACACCTTTTATAGAGAGGCTATTTCAAAAATTTTATTACCATTGTTTCATTTGCATCAAGCCTTGAATGTGTATATTCTCAGCCCACACCAGCCACCCTGGTGACAAGGTACAGACGTGCTCTGCCACAAAGAGGTCATGAGGGGGAATTCTACCTTCCATGCATTGACCTTTGTCTCCTTAAAATAACAGCCCTGGAGTAACAAGAACCCTCAGAGAAGTTGAGACTGGAGACCTGAGTTCCAGTTCTGATTCTTTTTGTAGCAGAAATTTTATTTTCTTTTTACTTTTACCAAGTTATCAAACTTCCAGAGACTAAATTTTTCTCATTTATAAAATCAAACATTGATCATTCCCTTGAATTTATATTTCAGGTCTAGTTATTTGATGACTTAGGAAATTGTCCTCTTGAGTCATACTTTTCTGCTCTCTCTTAAGCCAAGAGTTATAATTTTATCTCTCATATTCTCCTCTGCTTTAGGTACTCAGAATATCGATTCTTGCCTGCAGGCTGTTTCTTTCAGATTTCAGGATCTGTTACTTTCCCAAATTCATAGAAGCACATTAGAATTTCATTTTCTAAGTTTAATGATCTTCCAGAGTTATTTATAGTTAGAACTTGGGAACTTTTACTTTTTCATTATTTTTATAGGGGAAAAAGGCCTGCATATTTACTCATTAAAGTGCACTTGTTTAATATTGCAGTTATTGTGGAATGGAGAGTGTGAGCTAACTAAAGCATTCAAAACTAAAACATTAGGGTGGTACCCATAGCTCAGTGGGTAGGGCGCCAGCCACATTCTCAGAGGCTGGCCCAGTCCAGCTAAAACAACAATGACAACTGCAACAAAAAAAAGTTGGGCGTTGTGGCGGGCGCCTATAGTCCCAGCTACTTGGGAGGCTGAGGCAAGAGAATCGCTTGAGCTCAAGAGTTAGAGGTTGCTGTGAGCTGTGATGCCACAGCATTGTACCCAGGGTGACAGCTTGAGACTCTGTCTCAAAAACAAACAAAAAAAAACTAAAACATCCTCTCTAAAATCAAGTTTTATTTGTGTTGGAAATTTTAGTTGTTTCAGTTTTTGAAACAATTCATAAATTTAAGTGCTATATCCTTGTTAGTTCTGAAATGATATATATATTTTCAGTGCTGAGTTATTCAAAACTTTGGTTCTAATTGTTTTAAAGAAAAAAAATTATTTTAGAATTGATTTATTTTAATCATTGGTACACTATTTTTTAGCGACTCTTCCCCACCGTGTTTCTCATTTGTAATAGATGAAGAGTTGACTACAACATAAGCGGCAGTTTGGTTTTTTTTTTTTTAGCACATTTATGTCCCTGTGCCATACATATGTGACTGAATTTTTCTATGATGATTAACATGAATGAGGCAGAACATATAATCTTAAGTTACTTTTTGAATGGTTTTATTAATACAGTCATTGTATTTATAGGTGGCCTAGACATGTGATTAAAATAAATGAGTCTAATCTATAAATTTTAAAAATTTAAAAGAAATACATCCTTTTAATTTGGAGGAGTGTCAGAGCATTGACCTTGGTCTGTTTATTGATAAACTTCTATCCAATCTATCGTGAATATTTTTATCTATAATAAAAAAAAAACAAAAAACATTTACATTACTAGAAAAAGTGGCATCAATACCTGAACAACAACAAAAAATTCTTATGTTATAGCATGCCCAACCACTTTGTGGCTTAAAACAATTTATTATCTCTCTGGTTCTGTATGTTACTTGGGTCCAGGTGTTTCTTGCATAATCACGCTTGTGGTTGTAGTCATGGAAGCTGGGGATAGAGTTATCCTGAGACTTTGGCAGGGAGCAGAAGCTGCCGGGCCAGTATCATTTCCACTGTATTCTACTGGTCGGAACAGGTAGAAAACCTTACCAGAGTTAAGGAGGTTGAAAATTATAATAGAAACCACCTCTTGATAGAGTGGTAAGGTCACCTTGTTAAAGAGCATTGTGAGATGAGAGAGATTGTTATGAGAACTTGAAAAAATACAATACATCATAACAGTTTTAAAGAAATGCTCTACTGTATTTAACTCTGGGGTTGACAGTCTACAGTCTGCAGAGTAAGTTTGGCCTTCTGCCTGTTTTGTAAATAAAGTTTTATTAGAACGCAGCCATGCTCACACACTTATGTGTTATTTATGGCTGTTTTCACACTACAGTGGCAGAATTCAGTAGTTGCAACAGAGACCATATGGCCTGCAAAATTTAAAATATTTACTATCTTTGCAGAAAAAGCAAAAGCCAACCCCTATTTTAAAAAGTCCTATTTTTTTTAAAAGAATGTTACTGATCTGAAGACATATGCTAATAAGTACATTAAGATAAATTTTTATTGTCTGTAATCATGAATCTTTCTTACTGTGTTTTTTCTCCAGGCAGAATTAACTCTGGTAGCTTCCGTGACACCTCTGATAAAGGTAGTTTCAGGGAAAGTTAACTTGTTTTTCTTTATAAAATAGAAGTCCTTCTTTCATGCCCCACCTCCACCCACTCCCCCTAAAAAATGTGGGCATTATTGTTTTGCTTATGGGGTAACTTGGTTTTATCAGACATGGCATGGGTTACAGTGGTCTTCAAGCCTAAGTAAGTAAATAAACATTATCTGGGGAGCTTTAAGAACTACCAAAGTTGTTATTTGCCCCCTAGGTTTACTTAACTTGGGTTGGGTGATAGGCCTCAGTACTTAAAAATCTGTATGCACAGTGTTTAAAGAAGAATAAAGGGTAATTGCATGTTTTCAAGTCTTGTTAAATCAACAATAAAGGAATATGTATTCTGTAAGTTATTAAAAATATATTCATCTCTTATAAACATTTGAAAATAGATTTAATGTACTCATTACCTTCAAGAAAAAACACTGTTTTCTTTAAGAGAAGACAAAGTGCTTTTGAAGAAAAAAATGCTCTGTTGCATAAAACATCTACCATCAAGAGCATGAGAGTAAGGAGTATGGGAAATAAATAAATAAATATTTGGCAATAGACTGTATGGAATATATATATAGTTATTAAATGGCAATGGAATAGTAGGGAGTTTAGTTATTAAACCATCTTTATATTGTGGTAATTAGAAATATGTATGAAATATTACTTTCAAATGAGTGAGGTCTGGGAAATAGTGAGGGCTTTTGCATGGAGGTCTCTGGAAAGAAAAGCCAGCAAAGAATTGAACCTCACCATTTTGCCGTAGGCTAGCTGCTGAGGGGTGTTTGTATGTTGGGAGGTGGAGAATGGAGAGTGAAATGATAGCCACAGCCAAAGGCAAAGGTCAGAACTTGAAGGAAAACATGAATTATGTGTTACCTCCCTAATGAGTTTCATTTTCTAGGTGAAATCCCACATGACAGAGGCATATAAATTTAAAGCTGCTCCCAAGTAAGCTCAGATGAGATGGTCCAGTCCTATTTCAATTTGACACTCTATGTAGAGAACTTGTCTTTATCTTTGGATGATAAGGGAGGACAAAGCAAGCTCATTTCTAAAAGGCAGCATCTTGAATACTTTCTGCAACTGTAATGTCAGGCATACTAATTTGATAACTTAGATATGATTTCAGACTGTAATAGTATTTTCATTTTTAATTAGGCTGAAAGCTTGAGCTGCTGGGATGCATGAAGTATGTTTTCTGCCAAAGTCAAGCTGCTATAATGCATTATTTATCAAGTCCCACCAATTTCATTTTTGTTTCACGGAACAATACACAGAGTTTGTTTCTCCTTCCCCCAAAGACCTTTAAAAACTAATGAAGATGTTAGATAAGTCAACTAATTACGGAAAGGTATAAAAAACTGAAGAACTGAGTAGGGGAGATCTTGGGACTGGTTTTTTTTTTTTTTAAATTAAATCATAACTGTGTACATTAATGTGATCATGGGGCATCATACACTGGTTTCATAGACTGTTTGACACATTTTCTTCACACTGGTTAACATAGCCTTCCAGGTACCCTCTCTGTTATTGTGCTAAGACATTTACATTCCACATTTACTAAGTTTCACATATACCCTTGTAAGATGGTTTGAAAAAGTCTTAAGTTATTGCTGAAGTAAAGAATGATTCTTCACAGGGGTAATGGTCAGGGAAGGATGGTATAATGCTGTCCAGTAGAACTTTCTGAAGGGATGAAATGTTCAGCACTAGCGCTGTCACCACTGGTATAATGTAACATTTGATTATATGTGGCTAGTGATGCTATGTAGACATATTTTACATTTTATTTATTTTTAAGTAACTTACATGTGAAAGCCCCAAGGTGGCAATTGGCTAGCATATAGGCAAGTACAAAATATAGGAAACAAAATGTTCTCAGAATAGAGAATAAGGAGTTTGAAAACAATTGTTATTTATGGGGATAGTGATAATCTATTTATAAAACAGAGTATGTTTAGAATTTAAAGCTTTGTTATAATAATCACAGAAGAAAATGGACACTTTTTTTTTTTTTTTTTTTGGCCGGGGCTGGGTTTGAACCCACCACTTCCAGCATATGGGGCCAGCGTCCTACCCCTTTGAGCCACAGGCGCTACTCTGAAAATGAACACTTTTTTTTTTTTTTAAATAGTGATTCATGTTATGGTGTTTGTGGAAATTATTTTAATAAAAATCAGTTTTTGATAAAATTGTAAATATAACCTGTCAAAGGAATAGATATTGCAATTATTATGTGACCAAGGAAAGCATTTTTTCCATGCTCGAGATTATAAAACTCGGTACAATATTCTGTGTGTCATCTTTAGGTTAAATATAACAACCAAAAAAAAAAAAAAATAGTGAAACAGACTTAGTCACAAGGGACATCTCATCAACTAGTTAATTTGTAGAAAAATTTCATTTTTTCAATTTGAATGAGCAGATGGCCTATTCATTAAAATTCAAAAGTAGATAATTACTTGATTCCAGTATTTTTAGCAAAAGGACATTTCATAACATTATGTTTAGGGGAGACTCATAGGTCTTAAAAGCGTCTTATGTGACTGGACACATAATTCTCTGCTATATTCAACTGCCTGTAATGCTAACTGAATAAGTAAGCTAAAAATAGCCTGATAGCTCTTCTTTAACACTAAAAAACACTCATTAAAAAAAAAATGGCTCATCTCTATGAAGAAATATCTTCACATTAACCTTTAAACCCTGTTCCAACATTCAATCAGCAAATGTTTATCTATCATTTTTGTGCTAGATGCTTAAAATGGGAGATGCACATTTGAAAAGATTGTCTCTGCTTTTAAGAAGCAGAGCCCCTGGTGAGTGTGCACTGGTTCAAATGTCCTGGATTTTCTTTCAGCTTACTGGTATTCTGCGACTTTTTCTCATTTAAGAAGTTCAATAAAAGTAGATATTTAGTAATTCATGATAGAATATTTATGGAATGAGTAATTCTGTGTGGGTAAATCTACTATTGAAGATGTCTATACAATGAAGCTCACGTTGGAATTCTTTTACCAGCCAAAACCAGTTTTTATTTGTTTGTTTTTTTACCAGAAGTGCTCCTCATATTCCTTGACACGTACAATGAAAGAGAAGTAATGCATTTGCCTGATTCCCTTGGCTGCTAGGAAGCTCAGAGTTTCCTCACTCTGGCATTCCTCCCTGGGCATTCTTCATCTAGTTCTTCACTCTATACTTCTTAGGTTGGGATCTCTTTAGATGCGAATTTTTACTACAATCCATCTTAAATCATTTTTGGAATAAAATTATAATTTTTTAATTTCTAAAATGCATTGGTCTTATAAAACTTAAGTTTTTTGCATATTCTTTTAGAATTTAAGAATATGAATGATACATCTTCCACATAATTCAGTTACAATAAAGGAAGCTTGCTACTTTGAATTACAAATCAAAAGATAAAACAACTATCCTCACCCATTAGATTTAACCTTCATCTATTAGTTCAGATTCTGCTTTTGTTACATAGTTTTTCCCTAAGGTACTTTCTCTATTTTGACTTTGCACTTTGGGAAGGAAGGATGGAGCCCTTTACCATAGGCAGTTTTTCAGGTCTCTGTTGACAATATATGCTTGAATCTAAGACAGTAAGAAATACTTTTCTATGTATGTCTCCTCCTAAACTTCTCCCTCTCAGAAGCCATTTCTCATTTGAGAGGCAAACTTTTTCCATAGGTCATACAAGGATGTACCCATGATAAATGGGCAAGTTTTGTTCAGAGTACAGTAAAGTAGTACATGTCTGCAAGCTCATTGTGGGGAACCTTAAGACTAGATGTTCCAGAATTCATGTTTTCAGATTGTAGGAAAGTAATATAGTACATCTATTGCATGTGCCATAATACCCCCATTGAGTATGGAATTTCATCTATATCCAAGCACATTAACTTTTTGGCAGCAAAATCTGTAAGTAGACGTTTGCGTCAAACACATAGACTACAAATAGCCTCATATTAGTTCAGGTCAATTTTTGAAACCAAATGAGAAAGCACCTTTGGGATATAGAGACAAGATAAAGAATAATAGACCTATTAGTAACTGATATGTCACTGTGAGCCCCACTCCACTCCTGTAATTCTCCCAATAATTGAATGTTTAGTTGACCAACACAACCTAGCCCTTGGGGCTCTATTCATAAGCAGTCCCGTGAAGAATAATCAGCAAGATGGAGTATCGCTGTGAGTTTACTTCTGACCAATTTTCAGAAAGTATAATATATAAGAAAGAGTTCACTTCATGGCCAACCCCAAAACTCAGGTAATCAGAAATACTAAACTGTTACGTTTGATGCCTTCAATTCCCACCTTTACCTTTGCTACGTTACATCCTGTTTACTTAGATTTTACTCTCTTTTATTCAACAATACGTTCACCCAGAATTCCCACTTTTCTCTGAGTCTTCTCTCCAACTTTTCCTGTTCACCTATATCTTTTCTAACATTCACATTCCATCTACCACCTATCACCCCTTCCATAACTAGACATAATGCATCGGGTTTGAATCGTTGTCTAATTCTCGTCAGTAGGAAGTTATGACCAACCCAGTTTCTTCCTGAAGTTACTGTGGAGGACTTGGCCGCCACATGCCTGGGTGAAGCTGCAAAAAGCTGTACGATGTCCACTTAGAGCAGCGGTTCTCAACCTGTGGGTCGCAACCCCTTTGTAACAATGAAAATATATCTTACATATCAGATATTGACATTATAATTCATAACAGTGGCAAAATTACAGTTATGAAGTAACAACGGAAATAATTTTATGGTTGGGGTCACCACAACATGAGAAACTGTATTAAAGGATCGCAGCGTGAGGAGGCATTAGGAAGGCTGAGAACCACTGACTTAGAATTTTCTAATGACCGTTTCGTTAGCTTCTGACATATGATCATAAAACTGAAGATTATAAATGGCTTCTCATTAACATGCACAGGTAATCATTGTTCAACCCAACATCTAATATCTTTGATGATATCATATATTTGTGGACACAAAAATTTCCTTTTGCCTATCAAAAGCACGGACTCTTTCATCAAGTTGATATTCATGTTTCCCCATCAGATAAGGGTTTTTGTGTTTTTTGTGTTCTGTGCCTCTAAATGTATGAATCTGACCACAGGTATGGTTGATTGCTGGAGATTTTTCATCTGTCGCTGCTTTCCATTCATTGTGATACTCCCATAATACCCACATTAAGTGTATTATTTTCCTTTGACATTTAGCCAGATTCTTTCTTAGGACTGTGACTGTATTTTCTACCTATAAAGCTAAGGGCACTGATTGTTATTCATTTGTCAAATAGTGTCAGCTTATAATATTTTTCAATAGCAAACAACAAATCAATAATAAGAAAAAACAGGTTTGCCTCTATGCCATTGTCTTCTTGGTACACTAAGCACTTATATCTTTGTTTGATATAAACCAAAGGCCTTTTTGAAGAAAATAGAAATCTTGGGGATGTCCAGGCCCAGGCAGCCATGAGACTCGCCATAATTTGTCTTACATAAATCTTAACTATCAGGCTTCCTGAATACACTAATTATAACTGGCTTCCTGAATATGCTAATGTAACCATCAACGTGGCACTGGTTAGTGTATGGAAACATTGTTCTGCTCTCTTACTGACATTATTTGAAAGTGAGCCTGCAGTGGTAAAGAATTAGTGAAAAATATATTTTGTTTCTTTTGATGTTACAAAAAGTAGCACATGCGAAATTGATATATTAAAATATGCTACATATTCAGAAGTAAAGACCAAAATGACTTTTAAAAAAGAAAATAGCAATCTTTATTAATGGAATTTCAAGCTACTTTATTTAATGTAAATATCTAGAATGCATTGTTTTTTATATGGTACAGTATTTCCCAGGACTTGTTTTAGCTTTCCATTACCCCCAAAGTTGCTCAGTTTAGCAACTGGATTTTAGTTTGCGGTCAAACTTGTCTGCTGTTCAAAATGGAGTTAAATAGTCCAGGACCGCTGATGTTTACTTGGTTCTACAGGTGGTGCCAGCACAGGAAACGTCTTCTGATTTTGCTGAGTTTGGTAATGAATAAAATATGTAGGAAATGTGAAGGACTTACATAAGCTCTTGGTCTCACTCTGGAGCTTTAATTTTTTTCTTACTTTATAATCCTAGAGATGTCAACTGGCCCTTTATACTTTCTCTATAGAGACCAAGGACTTCAGAGTCTGTCAGGAGAACATGAAAACTCAAAAGCCAGGGCTAGTGAACTTGAACGTTATTTTTTCCTGTGAAGCTGCATTGGTGTGCAAAGCAGTGTGTTTCTTAGGGTTCAAGTATGATTTAAAACCACATTACACTAACAGTTTTCTGTGTTGTACTATTTAGATATAAGAGCGTTCTTATGATTTAAATGGGTTTTTTTAAATCCTAATTTAGAAATCATCTAATGGATGGAAACACAGCTACAGTTTAGCTTCTAATTCATAATCTTCGTAATTTAAAATACAGTATTTTGTTTATTACTTTTTATCTGTTGATAGTCATTAATATCTTGGTGCTGAGTGCCTAGTCCCTTTTATATTGTCATCTTTGATGTCTGTCTGTGGGGGGAGAGGTTTATAAAAGAAAAAGAAATCAGACCCTCAGATAAAAAAATTCTTTATCTGTTCACGATGTGACTTAGTGAATAAACTAAAATCTGTAAAAACTGGAAAAGATATATGGGCACGAATACCCTTCAGAGGTGCTTAAATTCAAAGGATAAATGATTGAGGACATGTTTTGAAAGGAACAAATCATTCATAGATGCTGCTGAGTCATTATAAATAATATTTTTTCTTTACGAATGAATTTCTTTAATTCATTGCTACTCAAGAGTATGTGGAACTTGCCATCCTTTTAAATCTTTTTAAACTTACTAGGTCTCTTTATAAAAAGTTCCTCAGTAATAGGAGGGGGATTAACATAACATACATGTGTTAAGAGAGAAAAGTTTTTTTAAGGTCCAAGATAAAAATTATATTGTTATAGTTTCCATTGAACAGTGTATCTGGTTTGTTTTCATTTTTCTAAGCACGGTTTATGTTTTCTTTTTGGTTGTTGCTGTTGTTACTGAATGTGTGCTGATAGAGCCAAACGCTCACCCTGTCCCTTCTGTGTCAAGAGACACATTGTAATAATAAACCACTGTAAGTTCAGAGACTAGCCGTATGGACAGGCAGCCGGTTAAAGTCACTTGCCCCGCCGGGAGGTGGACTCCACGATGTTGGACTTCTACAAGTACTCCAACCAACTAGGATAACTTGGTTATTTAAAAATCTACTTTATCTTTTTCTCAGACATTTCTGGGCCACCCGTCATATTTAATTGATTTTACCATCATACCTTGGTAAGATTCTATGAGGAAGGAAAGAAAAGGAAGTATTACTCTAAATAAATTTCAGTTCCAGAGAAGAGAACAAACACAAGGGAGTGTAAACGGAAAATCTGAAGACAATAGGAGCAGTTGAGCAGTTGAGCAGTTGCAGCTGTACAAAGCTTTACACTTAGAGGCAGGGTTTTATCAGAGTTTGGAAGGGATGGGAGTCCTGGACATACCTACAGACAGCTTTAGTTGGCAAGGTGTGTGTGAGGAAGGCAGGCTGAATAAGAGAGAGGTAAGTAAAGATAGGGAACAGCTTGTCCTTTTTTTTTTTTTTAATGCTGGCCCTTCACTGTGGTGAAAACATCACAGAAGGCTAAAAGAGTGGCAAATTCAATGATGAAAAGAAGACAAACATTTTGCGTAGAATGTTAAAAGTGTATTCAGCTCTCTAGGGGTTTTAAATTTTTTGGGCCATTTGTATCACTATATTTAAAAACATAAGTTCAAAAGCATTCTTTTCATCTTTTTAAATAGATGTTTATTTTGTGTGGTACATGTTAGTTTTTGGTTTTGGGGGAGGGGGGTTTCTGCTTTAAAAATATATGTGGGTAGATAAGTGCTTGTTGTACACTCTGGAGAATCCTAACATCACACCAAGTGGGGGAGATCATAAATTACATCAAGTGTGGATATTTTAAACTGTCAAAATTCTCATGGCAGGACATTTATTGTACTGCTGGGTGAAGTAAGTTATAGTGCTGATGTGCTTTCAGTAACTGGAGTGGGAGGGTGATGCTTTTAATTACTGTTTTTCTTCTGGACTATGTACTTGAGGAAATTAAAATGTGGTCCTAAGGCTGTCACACAAGTATAATCACAGGAATAATGTTCATTTTGATGAACATGCCAATACATTTACCAATGACTATTACAAAGCCCCTACTTTCTATAACCAGACACCATAGGAATTAAATGAAATTATCCCCTCAATTAGTGCATACTAATGTTAATGGAAAGCTTCATCACATGCAAAGCTCTTCCACAGAAATTTCATACATTCATCCTGCAAAGCATATAATTCTTGCCCTTTGGCCTATTGCAGAAATTGAGCACCAAAGGGTCCAATGTGTTTAAGAGCAGTTAAGAACCAGAATGTCCACTTAGAACTTCAGGTTTCAAAATGTTTCCTCTTTCTGCCTCATAAGAGCCATTATAAAGCTAAACAAAGGTGTCTGTTGGACTTGAGAGGCACTAACAGTGGAAGCAACATCTCCTGTTGACAGTAAACCATGCGGGGTTGAACTGCATGGGTCCACATACACATGGATATTTACACCGTAGACCGTTGAACCACGTGGGTTTGAACTGCATGGGTCCATGTACACATGGATATTTTCAAGAACACGTGGATGGGAAATGCAGCACCCTGGGGATGGGAAACCTCTGTGTATTGAGGGCAGACTGGGGGACTTGAGCACTTGAGGATTTTGGTATGTGTGGGCGTCCTGGAATCAATTCCTGCATATACCAAACTGAGAGATGAGACTATATCCACCTTGCTAATAGCCTTGAAATGTATGTGAAATTGGACTTAGTATCCATTTGACAACCTCTGAAAGGCCAGTGTCTTCCCCTCAGATATCTTTAAATTCCCGAGTCCTTAGCTTCTAATGCTTCTCTAATTCACATCATTACTCCAGCTCTCCTGCTCCCAAGCTCCCAGTCACTCTTTCTTCACATCCTGACCCTTCTGGTCATTGACATATCCAAGCGACAGATCTTCCCTCAGGTTTTCATCTTCCCTAAAACCCACCACAAAAGAAAAACAGAGTAAAGCCGACTTTATTGATGATTTGGAGAGAAGGGTAGGACATTCATTCTGGCAAGAAATAACCTAATATTGCATGTTAGGCATCTGTTTTGCTAGAAGTCCTCCAGCCTCTGCAAGGTGAGACTTCTTTCTTGCTTCTTTGTCTGTACCCATCGAGCTTCTTGCCCATCCTTCCCTTTCACTTTTGTTCTCATCTGTCACTCTGCTCTTCCCTTCCTAAATTTCGTGAACCGTGACCTAGAGGCCTGCGTCTCTTTTTCCTCCTTAAAACCATCCCTCTAAGTATTTTATTTTCTTCCCCCCCAAAAAAGGGGCAGGGGGAGACTTCATCTTTAAGAACTACTTTTGACTTATATATTCTTTGTCCTGCTATATGTATTACCTAATTCAATTTTCATAATCCTGTGAAGTAAGATACAGTTATCCCACATCTGTTGTGGAGTGAGGTAATGGAGGCATAGAGTTAAACAGTGTATCCAACATCCCTCAGCTAGTCCAGGGTGGAGCCAGGATCTGAAATTCTCAAGTAAGTTTGGAAAAAGGATGACATTCTCACATCAGTAGAATATTTTCGTAAGTCTTGCTTAGAAATTTCCTGTAATTACTTCTGTTCCAGGTGACATCTGCTGGGGAAAGTTACTTAGCAAAGTAGCTTTGAGGCTTTTTTCAATCCACTGGCGATCCGGCTTCCTTAAATATTGCAACCTGGCGCTACTCTTTTATTTAGCCTGTAATTTACATCTGGGGAGAGTGGAAGTCAAACTTTTCCCTTTGAATGAAGAGTATTTTGTATGTGCATGGATTTACTTAGCATCAGGGTTTCTTAGCTCTGGCACTCTTGACATTTGGGAGCTGAATAATTCTTGTGTGGGGTTTATCTTGTGTGTTGTAGGATGTTTACCAGCACCCTCTAAATGCCAGTAGACCCCCAGCTGTGAAAATGTTTCCAGATAATGACAGATGTTCCCCAGGGGTAAAATTGTCCCCAGGGGAGAGCCATGGCATTATATCATAAACTATCCTAAGCTTAATATTAAAAAAAATGACAAAAGTAAAACTCTGCTGATGACTGCCCCCACATCTGGTCATGATAGTAGTAACTTTGCCGTTTGTCTACCTCTAAGGAATGACAGAGACAGCTATTCATTGTTTAGACTAATTGAAGGTATTCATGTATTATAGAAATAACAGAGCAAGAATGTAATATATCTTGCTGGTATTCAGCTTAATTAAGACAACTAAATTATCTCTTCACCTCTCATTTATTCAGGGAGTGGTTAATCTATTTCGCTTTCCTTTCCTATGTAAGCACTCTGCTTCTCGGGCCTGTCTGTAGCTTTCCTCATTACTGGAAATTGAAATTAATTCACAATTATCTAGTGCTTTTCATATATTTTAAAGTGCTAAGATTTTAAAACATAACGTATAGAAAGATTATAGAACCATGATGCTGGGGAAGAAGATTGTGAAATCCTTCCAGGATCCTGTTCATTGTCAGATAAATAGTTGAACCATCTCCAATACATTTAATATATTCTCTTTTCCTTAAATATCTCCACGGACATAAGTGCTGCAATATTAAGTTGCTCATTCCAGACTTTCCTTCTGGTGGTTCAGATGATTCTCTATCTCCAAATATTTAAATTGCTTAAATTTCAGTCTGTTTCTCACATAGGTTTTCTTTGTGAATATGTATGTATATCCTATGACTTTGAAATTAGAAACAAAACAAACAAAAAGAAATAAAGTTGATATGTCTTGATGTTCACACTAACTTTTTTCTATAAATGTAGTTTTTACTTCTGGATAGCTTATTTATTAATTCATTTTGATTCATTACCAAGGATACTATAACAATTTTATTTTAAAACTATATGTGTTGTAATCTGCTGTAAATTAGTGCAATGAAAAATTGTCAAGCGTATGTACAATGGTCATGACCAGAAAGGCAATCCGAGTTGCCTAATTGAAGGAGAAGCCAAAGTCTTCATGCATGGAGCTTCAACTTCAAGGAGGCTTTTACATCTCAGATTGCTTCATTGCGCTTGGATAACTAGTACTTTTAACCCTTTCTGAGGATGATTGGTATGATAATATCAAAGAAAAGTAACCTCTTTGAATGAAAATTTTTGTCCTATTGAAAATATTGTAAAAACCTGATAGTTACAGACACTATGAATATGTAAATAATTAAAGAAAGAAAAGACTAAATATATGCATATATGTCTAATGAGAAATTAATAAGCAAGATGCATAGCTAACTAAAAATGAGTACAACAAACTTTGAAAGGAATGAATCACGCTAAAATAGAGCAGCATTTAGTGACCAAAGAATGATTTTCAAATGTCAAGATTAATCCTTTGAAGAGTTAACACATCATCTAAGTGGCAGGAGTTCAGATCCAGAGAGAAGGTGTCTGTTCAGATCTGAAAGCAGTCTTAAACTGACAACTGATAAGTCACTGACACGCTGCCATCCTTCAGTTCAGGAACAAAATTGCATCTCCCAGTGGTGCTATCCTTTTCCTTCTTATACTGGCTCAAGAAAAGCAAGTATAAATGACTAACAGGAAATACAGGTTTGAGGGAGTTACCTAAGTTGGTAGTCTGTGCCTGTCAGTCTGATGGCTTTTCCTCTTAAGACAGCCCCATAGCACCCTTGCCAATTTCTACTTTCTTTCCTAGATGACAACACCCTCAATCTAAAATGACCCTGAAAGGAAAGTCTGATAACATAGTATGCCTAATGCATTAAAAATGCAGATTCATAGATGAGCCTCATCTCCCAGAGGAAAATACGTACGCACTAATGACAACACAGCTCAACCACCAGTATGTCGAATGTTCGTATTGAATTTAGCAACTATGGAAACACTTATAAGAGAATATATAATGAAAAAGCTGTGGCTTTTAACCTACAAAATCATGAAAATATAGTCAGATTAGAAGAGAAAAGAAATGACAGGACCTGTTGTCCTGAATGTTTCAACCAAGATTGTTGGAACTAAGCACAGTGATTATATTAGATTATTGGCAGCTGTTCTATTTCTGCCTACTGGTAATAAATCTCTAAATTGATTCTACTTATCATGAACATCCTTATGGCGCAAAACCACAGGTTAGTGAAAAATTCATAAGGACAGAGAAGCCAGGAGATTCGGGATCACCTCATAAACTCAGTTTTTCCCTTCATTTAGAGGGTCTGTTGATTCTTTTAAAAAATAGATGAAGGTATATTTGTTCTATAATGGATCCCACAAGGCTCAGCTTCTCCCAAGGGAAGAGCTTGTTTTATAATGGATCCCATAATGCTTAGCATCTTCCCAAGAGAACGTTTTTTGGTACCACTATACAGTGATACTAAAAAACAGGAGATGGATTGATTGCTTCTCAACATGGGAAGATTTAGGGCTATGACTCAGCCCATTCCAGATCATAAATGGACATATGGTATCTGAAGTTGAATGAAAAATATGTTCCAGTTACTGTGATATGTCTCTCAATTATTCATGGCTACGGCAGGAGTGATGAAAGCGCTAAATGAAACTATAAATAACCCTTTAAACCCCATCTCAGCCAACTGTTTCAATATCTCTCATGCAGACAACTTTGGTAATTTGGAAAAATCCAAATTTTTAATAAAATGGTTTAAATGTTTCTTTATATCCTTTTGGAGATGGCATGGTGGCAAGAGGGCATGGTGAAAATAATACCAATAGAGTATCACCTTTAAAAAGTAAAAAATAATAAAAGGAGCAGAAGCAGGATATATAGATTAACCACATTTTGAATTATTATTAATTTCACAAATTGGAGTTTTAAAAGCCTCTAGTAACTGTTGGGCTTAAGAAAAATAATAGAAGAAGTCTAGAACTTAACTAAGATGTTCTGACAATGACTTTCTGCCACTTCTGAGAACCAAAATATTTGGTTTAAAATATAACAAATTTGAGAATTAAAGTATTAAAATAGTCATGAAGACATGCTAGTGAATGTCTTCTGTTTATTTTTTTATGTTTTTATTTATTTTTATTTTTATTATTTTATTTTATTATTAAATCATAGCTGTGTACATTAATGCGATCATGGGGCACCATACACTGGTTTTATAGACCATTTGACATATTTTCATCACACTGGTTAACATAGCCCTCCTGGCATTTTCTTAGTTATTGTGTTAAGACATTTATATTCTACATTTACTAAGTTTCACATGTACCCT
>CAUYPK010133873.1:0-63918 GCA_963574355.1 Loris lydekkerianus | reverse complement strand
CCCCCCACCTCCCAGCTCTACCCAGACATGGACCGTCGGCCCCGACATGACGGTGTTGCGCTCTGATCTCTGGGTGGTCCTCTGATCCCTGGATGGTCCTCTGATCCCTGGGTGGCCCTCTGATCCCTGGGTGGCCCTCTGATCCCTGGGTGGCCCTCTGATCCCTGGGTGGCCCTCTGATCTCTGGGTGGTCCTCTGATCCCTGGGTGGCCCTCTGATTCCTGGGTGGCCCTCTGATCCCTGGGTGGCCCTCTGATCCCTGGGTGGCCCTCTGATCCCTGGGTGTCCCTCTGATCCCTGGGTGGTATTAGTCTTCATAAAAGGACACCAGTCATATGGCATTAAAGGCCCACCTTGCTCTGGTTTTACCTCATCTTGACGAATTATATCTGCAATGATCCCATTTCCAAATAAACTCATGTTCTAAGCTTCTGGGTGTTAGGGCTTCAACATATCTTTTTGTGAGATACAATTCAACCCATATCAATTGGTATATTAATAATTAAATGTGTTGCTCTTTGAATGTAAAATGAGAGAAATCCCACCAAATACGTTTAAGTGAAAGAGGAGAATATATTGATTTACATATCAGAGGGATCAATTTAGCTTCAGGCATAGCTGAATCCAGGGGCTTGAATGCCATTGAAAGGGCTTGATCTCAGTCAGTCTCTAAACTCGGACTTCCAGTATACTTAGCTTCATTTTTGGCAACCTTTCTCTATGTGGTAGCCTCCAGAAATCATGGGCCTACCTTACCCTTACACCTGGAATCCGTATTAGGTGCAAACACAGCAGATGAGAACTTGTCTTCCTCGGATTTCCGCCAAGTTTGTGATTGAATATTATTGCAGTACTTTGGGTCAGGTGAGCACCTGAACCTCTTATTGTGCTGATTGGCTCAGCCTGGTCTTATGTCCACCCTGGAGTTGAGAATGGAAATGATGCCATCCCTTCCTACAATGCACGGCCTGAGAATAAAGAGGAAGAATGAAACTATGGAAAATCAAGAGGAATGGAAGTATGGTTAGAAAATATTTATTATAGGTAGTCTTCTGGTCCTTCTTCCCCAGAAGATGCTAAGCAGGTGGAGCTAAAGCACGGCGTCTGTCTCCTTAGATTTTGTGAGAAGCGACACCAGACAGAGCCCCCAGCACATTGTTAGTAAATGTTCCTCAAATTGAAATCTTCGTGTCCTTTGCTGGCCCTCTTTGGACATCTCTTCCTTTCCTTTGGTCGGAGCACCATGCGTTATTCTTCAAGGATATCCTTCTTTACTCATCAGTGAAAGTAGTAAACTATTCTATGAATTATTTCTTTTTCTCTTTTCCCAAAAGTATAATCGTACTGTTGGTGGACAAGGCATTACTCGGTAAAGCCACATGGCTGCTGTGATTGTGATGACAATGTGTGTAAGTGCCTATCTTTGTCTCAGGGTTCCCACCAAAGTTCTCAGAAGATGTGCGATTTATAAGCAAGAATATTGTGCTCATATATTCCTACCCGTTCCTTTTCTGCCATTCTCACATCACCTGATAAACAGATGTCAGTCAAAGAATATGTCCAGAGCAATGGAGTTCACCGGCTTTCGCCAACAGATCATAAAAGAGTTTGCGATTTTAATCAAAGTTTGTCATCCACCCAGAACTTAAGAAATGAATTTCCATCAAATGTAAGCTTCTGATAGTTACCTAGCCCAGGAGCAACAAGGGTGAACTCTGGGTCCAAAAAGAAAATAAAAATCAATCAAGGCAATTATTTTACTAAATTATTTTCAACTGCATTGTATCAAGAAGGCTCAGGTAAATGTCGACTGTCACACCAACAAGCAGTGCTGTTCTCATCACTGACCTTTTCCTTGTTAAAATGCATGTCAATATGCAAAATAGAAGTGTTCCCTATCAGAACTGAATGCACTCTCCATTTCTAGAGGTTCCCAAAATAATCTCCAGGAAATGGAATTCAAGGGACAATTTGATCGCACCAGCGACATGTACAAACAACCTTTAAAAACTGGCTTGTTGGAGGGTTTGCTCCTTCAGTCTATCAGCTCCCATTTTAATGGATTCAGACCTGCGCTTGCTTCAAAATAAGATGCAGTGCAGTGGGACGTACTGAGAGAAAAACATCCTGAAATATCTCATTCCTACAGGGTCACTTCTCTGTCAACTCTCATCATCTAGAATATAACAGAAAAGGAGTGGTCCTCCGAACAACCAAACACATGTGGCCAAACTCAAGCTGTATGCGGTTGAGAAGAAAGCTACAGTGAGAACCTATGGACCCTTCCTTAACTATCCGTAAATATCTAAAGAGCTCTGTGTACCAGTCAAGAGCTCTAAATCCAAGGGCACACTCCAAATGGGATGATCCAAGGGCAGTCTAGGAAAGGCACTATTTACAAAAGGATTTGGTGTAGGGAAGTCAAGGAGCCAGAGGTCTGAAGGGACAGAGGACGGGGTGCTTTCCAGAATCTGGCACAAGGAAGAGCTGCATGGAAAGGGTCCCTGGAGAGGAACATTGACCAGGAAAGAAACAACCATACTAGGCAGCCTCCACTGCAGGAGGTGAGCCTGGGAAGTAAACACCCCAGCTTCCTCCCTTCCCTCTCATTTCTTGCCGGTTTGCATGGACAAAAGCTGGACAGAAAGGCAGCCAGTTGATGCTGCCCCTGAAGGTCAGCCTTGTGGCCAGAGAACAGAGCGGGAAGAGTGGCAGGTGGCTCTGCCAAGGCCGGACAGGAGAGGAGAGCTTGCTTGATTGACAGTTGTGGGTTTCTCAGCCCACAGCATGTGTGAGGAAACCAGAAGGGTCCTGCTCAATGCAGGACACGGCCATGCCCAGGAAGGAACATCTGACAACAAAGAAGAATCCATTTTTCCTGCAGATGCCATTCTAAACTGCGGACGGGAGTGTTTACAAAGTTCATGCAAAGAGTACAATTTCTTTCCTCAAAGGTGTTCAGATAAAAGTTACGTGCAATGGGACCATTTAGGATTGAGCTCCAGTTTTCCATCGTGCAAGAATATTGCAGATACCTCAATAATTTACTAACTAGTAACCAGAAAACCTTTTCTAAAATTCCTTAAACAGGCAGGCACAGAGGCTCATGTCTGTAATCCTACCACTCTGAGCACCTAAGGTGGGAAGTTCTTTAGCCCAGGAGTTTGAGACTATCCTGAGGAAAAGGAAGACCCCATCTCTACTATAAATAGAAAAAGTAGCTGGTCCTTGGGGCAAATGCCTGTAGTCCCAGCTACTTGGGAGGCTGAGGCAGGAGGATGCCTTGAGCCCAGGAGTTTGAGGTTGCTGTGAGCGAGGCTGATGCCATGGCATTCTAACTTGGAGCAACAGAGTGAGACTTGGTCTTAATTTAAAAAAAAAAAAAAACAAAAAACCAGCTTCCTTAAACATAAGTTGGTGAGAACATGTTTGGGATATTTTTAGGTTTTTCCCACCAGGGTTAAAATTGACAATAATAAGTGATACTTTATTGAGTCCTTACTCTGTACCAGACTCTTTACATGTAAATTCATCTCACCCTCACGCCCACCTTAATAAGTGAATCTGATTATTTCATGCTTATTCACATATGCCAGTTTAGTAATTTGTTCAAGATCCCACAGCCAGGAAGAGCCAACATCAGGTTTAAGCCCAGGCAGACACACAGCCTCTCTAGCCTACACTCATAGCACCTGCTGTGTCTAAGCACAATGTTATGGAGATGATGCTTAAAAAACAAAAATAAGAAAGAAATAAAGGCACATTTTTGTGGCACTTCAGTCAGTCTATAGAAAAAGCCCATGGGAACATGTGGTGCATTAAATTTCTGTTGTCATGTAACAAATTACCGCCAATTTAATAGCTTAACACAATCCCTATGCGTGAGCTCCCAGTTCCACTGATCTACTATCAAAAGTGCAGGCATGGTATGGCTGGGTATGGCTGCTCAGGAGCTCACAAGGGTGAGATCAAGGTGCTGACTGAGTGGCATTCATATCTGAAGGATCCGGAGAAGGCTCCACGTCTGAGCTCATACAGGTGATTGATAGAATTCAGATCCTAAAGGTTGTAGGACTAAAGTCTCCATTTTCTTCCCAGCTGTTCCAAGTCAGCCCTTTCATCCATTCTCCCACTGGAGAATCTCCCTCATCTGGAATTGCTCTCTTTCTTTGACTCTCTCTCCAGGAAAAGCACAGTCTCAGTCCAGACCTCACTGATTAGGCCTGGCCCACCCAGAATTACCTCCCTATGTTAAAGTCAACTAATTGTGATTACAACAGCAAAATTCTTTTTCCATAGAAGTGATAGCTCCTCACATTTGCAGGTTCTTCCCATGCTCAGGGGAGGGTATCACACAAGGTGAAGTTCACGGAGGGTGATCTCAGCATTCTGCTTATTACACCTGGCACCTCTATAGAATGAGGCATAGACCTTGGAAGATCACAAAGCAGTGTGAAGCTGAACCACATGAACTTCTAATAAATAATATATACATGCAAGTTATGAATTAACCTTGCAACCCTAGAGTCAGCCTATAAGGGTTCTGTCTGGGCTCAGCCTCTGTTATTCAAATTGTTTAATCTCTCTGAACCTCAGAGAAATTTCTTGCTTTGATGTCAGATAAATGATAGGCTATATTTCATAGGGCTCTTGTAAGCAACAAATAAATCCATGTGGCTACTTACCACAGCTTCTGGCAAGCAGTAGGCATCGAGTACTCTTACCTATTAGAATTAATATTAGCATTGCTGTCTGTAGCTTTATGGCTATTCATATTTGAGTTATTTAGCCAGGATTGAAATAAGACTGGACGGAGTTCACAGCACAGCTGAGAAAAATCTCTGTCACTTGTGTGGTTTAACATAGATTCTGGGAGCAATAATGCTGGTCACTGATGCATCAACTCAGGAATAAATGCCAGTAGCCCCCAGCAAGAAAGGAAAAAGAACATCGCAGATTCCAGCTTCATTTACAAGATGGCTTATCTCTCTTTATAGAAGCTTCAGACAAGAGCACAAAGGCTTCCAGAGAGAAAAAACTAGAGATATGGACACAAATGTTTGTAAGATTCTTCAAAGAATATAATCTCTACCCAAGGCAGACAAGCCAACTGGAGGAAAAAAAAAAGAGAGAGAGAGAGATTCCCCTCCCCAATCTATTTAAACTATAACAAGCATCTGTTTTGCATTCGCTGTAATTTAAACATTATATGTCAGGCTACTTCCTCAGAGATACAAGTCATTTCAGGTCTTTTTGCTTTGCCACTCAGGAGAAGGCCCTGAAGGAGACGAGGTGTGGGGGCTGTTTTATTACCAAGAACCACACCCTTTCTAGAAGCGCCGTCTGCTTTAACTGGTGCAAGACAAAGACACGTTTTCTGATTTTGTCTAGAGCAGTGGTCTCCAAAGTGGAAAATAAGCAGGAAAAGGGGACATTAGTTCTTCTATTTATACTTATTTTCATACTAAAAATAAGAAGGAAAATTAAACTGTGTTATATTTGAATACGCAGCTTGACACTTGTCTCCCTCGCTCTGTGTTGGCTGCAGATGGTCCTGCAAAAATGCTGAGGGAAGACAGGAATTCTACCACTTGGTGGAGCTGGGGTTGGGGTGGAATTCGTGCGGCCTCTCGCTAACTGAGTTCCTCACACTCCACACGAGCCCTAAGATGGGACTCAGGCTGCACTACCTCCTCTTAACGACAGCAGTGCTCACAAAGACTGGTGGCTTACAGATTCACAGGGAGCAATCCGAATTGAAGCCAGCAGCGCAAAGGTCTGCGCGCAACTGTGCAGGGCACAGCTGAAACTCCTCCCACCCCTACTAGGAGCTTTTCATCAGTTATGTTGTGATGTAAAAAATAACAGTGATCAACTCATATCTGTCAAGAAGTCAAACAAAAGATGAAGTTATCAAGAAGGTTATTTAGAACATAGATTAGGTGCAGATCCACTGTCTATACTAGGATATGGACTCCAGAAGGGCAGAGATCTTGTGTTGATCTTGGCTGTTTCCTCATATTCTTAGCATGGCATGTAGTAGGTGTTCCACAAATATCTGGGATTTTTTAAAACAAGGTCTCCCTCTATTGCCCAGGTTAGAGTGCAGTGGCACCATCATAGCTCCCTACAACTTTGAATTCCTAGGCTCAAGTGATCCTCCTGCCTCAGTCTGCCAAGTAGCTATAACTACAGGTGCACCTCACTACACCTGGCTACTTTTTCTATTTTTTTTTTTGTAGAGATGGGATTTTGCTCTTGCTCTGGCTGGTCTCAAACTTCTGGCCTCAAGACATCCTTCTGCCTCGGCCTCCCAAAGTGCTAGGGTTACAGGTGTGAGCCACTGAGCCCAGCCCATAAATATCTATGCATCATGGCTGAATCTGTAACAAGGAATGGGTCAGATTACATTTTTCCAGAGATGGCTTCAGCCGTATCTCCCACCCCACATGTTGTCCCACGGTGCAATCTTGCTGTCCCTTCATCTAAAGTATGTGTAACTCCCCATCCCTTGAATGGAGGCCAGTTTATAACTACTTAGATGGCTAGATTATGGTGGAAGGAATGTTACATGACTTCTAAGGCTATGTCAGGAAAAGCCACACGGCTTCCCTATCTCCTGCTTCTGAGATGCTTGTTCTGAAGGAAGGAAGCTGATGTGTAAGAACTCCATCTGTACTGGGACCACCTCTGAAAAGGGGTCACATGATGCTTTGGTCAACAGCCCCAGTTACGGTTCCAGGAGCACCAGCCATGCAAATGGGACCACTCTGATGTCCTTCAGGTGACGCTTCCTCAGCCAACGTCAGACTCCACTAAGGGAGGAACTCCAAGCCAGAACCAGCCAGAAGAGCCTCTCTCTCAATTCCTAACCCAGAAATCACGTTGGTATAATTTGCTACACAGTACTAAGTAACTGAAACAATGAACTTCATCCTAAATACGTGTATGGCTTAAGATATTTTTATAATAACAGTATGAATCCATCACAAATTATACAACATGTAAAATTAAGCATGCGGTTAATTTCTAATACTAATTATGTTTAGTGAGAGCAGAGAGCTTTCTGTTCTGTTAATGAATAAAATAATTAGGTAACAAGTAGTTTATTTAAGTTTTATTACAACCATTTGCACTGAGCTGTCCACCAAAAATTTACCGTATATACTCGAATATAAGCCGAGTTTTTTCCGGCACAAAATTTGTGCCGAGTTCGGGTTTTTCGGCACATATTTTGTGCTAAAAAAACTCGGCTTATACTCAAGTATATATGGTATATGTTAAAATTCTATTCCTAACTCCCAACGTGATGGTATCAGGAGGTGGGGCCTCTGATAGGCAATTAAGTCAGAAGGGTGAAACCTTCACAAATGGGATTAGCATTCCTGTAAAGAGGACCCCAGAGAGGCTCCACGGCTCTTCCGCCACGTGAGGATACAGTGAGAAGCCAACGTTCTGTAACCTAGACAGAGAAGCTGAGCACGCGGCTGCCCTGCTCTCAGACTTCTAGCCTCCAGAACTACAAGGAACAAATGTTTGCTGCTCTAAGCCAGCCAGTTCGGGATATTCTTGTTATAATAGCTCAAACTGATTAAGACACCATTTAAAATTCCAAGAGCTTATTTATGATTTATGATGGACATAACAGATCAATACTTTAGTGCAAGTAGGTAATTTGCAAATAAATACATAAATGCTAGGAGTGCCCGCTTATTGTATTGTATTTATTTATTTATTTTTGCAGTTTTTGGTTGTGGCTGGGTTTGAACCCACCAGCTCTGGCCTATGGGGCTGGCACCCTACTCCTTTGAGCCATAGGCGCCCCCCCCCCACTTAACCTATTTTAGAACTGGGGTGAATGATTAAAGTTCTAGCCCCGGAGAAGTGAACAAAATAAATCAAAACTCACCCAACATTGTGCATAGAATTCCTGAGGATGGTCTTGGACTTCTATCACAGAGGCCCAGGGCTTGAGCTATAGGAAATCTCCTCTTGCGACCGTAGAAGGCAACATGCCTGGTGCTTACGCCCGACCTGTGCCGTAGCTGCCAGGCCTCTTAAGCTCCTGTCCCCATCTGCTTCTCACTCTGCAAGTGGAGGCAAATTACTCTAAACTCTTTCTGAGCCTCAGTTTCCTGATGTGTAGACAGAGATTTATAAGACTAAATGGCTCATGGGGTTATTGTGAAGATCAAAGGAAAAACATTTCTGCCAAGACCCCACTTGGTGGAGCATGTGGGTTGCAGCATTGCCACAGGTTGTCAACACTGGAGCTGTCATCATCCTCCTCGGGGAGGGGCAGCCTCCAAAGAACACAGGAAAGGCAGGAAAAGCATGTGACATGGTCCTGTGTGGTGGACACTTGGAGGTGGTTCTAGAATCAAACCGGAAAGACTAGCCGGGCGTTGTGGTGGGCGCCTGTCATCCCAGCTATTTGGGAGGCTGAGGCAAGAGAATCGCTTAAGCCCAAGAGCTGGAGGTTGCTGTGACCTGTGACACCACAGCACCCTACTGAGGGTGACAAAGTGAAACTCTGTCTCAAAAAAAAAAAAAAAGGGAAAGGTGCTCAGTTTCATAAAGACAAACCAGAGGAATCATAATTGCTCAGTTAAGCTACTCTGGACATATCAGCTGCCACAGGAGTCAATGTCAGAGGCTGAAGCAGCTGGGTGGTGGGGTGGAGTGAGGGTAGGAAGATTTTACCCTGAGCTGGGTGGGGGGGCCAAGTGGGGAATAGAAGGGCCTTATTCTGGGTTTTGGACACATTCAAGATGACATGCATATTTTATTTCTAGAGGATGAGAAGATCCTGCAGACTTTGTTTGGATAGGAATCACAAACTGATGGACAGGAGCTCCTGGGATCTGTCCCCAGAGGTGTGTCTACATAGTCCTTTTCCATTTCTGGAATCCACCCCCAGAGGTGTGTCTGCATCATTCTTTTCTGTTTCTGGGGTCTGCCCCCAGCGATGTGTCTACACCGTCCTTTTCTGTTCCTCTTCAAACCCCTGCCCACCACAGCTGGCCTGTAGCCACCTCTCCAGCAGAGTCAATAATGCTGTTTTCTTGGAAGACAAATACCAAAGTAGGGAGAGAAATGGGACTCCTAAGAGAGAGACTTTAGTTGGGGAAGAAGAGGGTTGGTTTCCTGAATTCTCTCATTTTAGAGACAATTTGATTGTGGTAATTAAGAAGAAACCACTATCATCATAAGTTACGTCAGGGTCGAAACCTGTTATTTCCAACATAAGAAAGGGTTTGGATATTTCCAATGAGCTCAGTAAGGAGGGACAGAACTAAAGCTGGTTTGTCACATCTCATTAAAACAGACTAGGCATCTTGATTCTAACCCTAATGACTATTTTCTAGAACTTTCTTTGAGATATTCAAACACCAATGTCCTGAACAAAGGCGATCTCACCATAGATCTGTTTGTCACCTAAAACCTTCATTGAATTCTTTTTTCCTAACCCACAGGAGTGTGAGGCACCCACCCCCTTTTAACAGTATCTTAAACCATATAAAAATATACACATGTTGCTTAGCAAAAGACAAATTAAGTAAGACAAACAATGGACTAGGAAAAACATTTGCAACACATATTATAGCCTTATAGTTAATCCTTAAAATATAAAGAATTTCTGCAAATAGATAAGAAAGATGCCAGCACCCCATTCGCTAAATGGCCAGTTATGGGAAAGGAAGTCCAAATGATCCCAAAGCATCAATAAAACAGCAAAAATAACACACACACACACACACACACACAAAAAAAAAAAAAAAAAACCACTATGGTTTTATCTATTAAACTGAGAGTACCAAGTATAAAAACATTCTGGGATAGAGGTGATTTGGAGGAATATAGTGGTGAGAATGTGAAATCACATAAACTTTTGGGAAAGTAATCTGATATGTTTACTTAAATTAAAATTACACACATACTTTGACCCAGCAATCCTACCTTTGAAATATATCCAAAAGTAAAAACATATAGGAGTATGTTGAAAACGTGTGTGTGTGTGTGTGTGTGTGTGTGTGTGTGTGTACATGGACATATAAAATGGGTTACTACAAAAGTTCTGAGGCAGGCTGTGTTATGGTTCATTATTTCATTTCTAAGAAACACAGTTGACAGTATCTGTCCACAAGGATTTTACATTTCTTGATTTTTGTGCATATCAAAACTTGTGTAATGACCCAAGTAAATACATACATGTATTTGTATCTGGTTATAAGACAACAGGAATAAAAACAGAGGATACAGGATAGGGACAGAGTAAAAAAAATCTTCTATGCCACATTGTTACCCTTGCTGTAATGAACTGGTATTTCATCAGTAATTTTTTTTTTTTAAATGAAGACTTTTAAAATAAGTCACACACCCTTCTATCTCATGAAAGAGACTTTGCAGTCTTTAAATGTTGATGTCCCCCAACCCAGGAGTGGATTAACAAACTGTTTTATGAACACCGTGGAATACTATTCAGCCATTAAAAAGATGGAGACTTTACATCTTTTGTATTAACCTGGATGGGGTTGAAGCATATTCTTCTTAGTAAAGTATCACAAGAATGGAAAAGCAAGTATCCAATGTACTAATATGAAGCCAGTAAATGATCTAATACAGACCCACATAAGAGAAAAAAAATCAATTCAAGTTGAGGGGAAGAGGAACAAGGGAGGGGGTGTGTGTGCTTCCATTTAGTGGACACAATGTGAGAGGTGTGCACATATATGGCACACCTCTTGGGTGCAGGACACTCCCACAAGAGGGACTCTACCTAGCAAATGCAAATATTGTAACCCAGTTGCTTGTACTCTCACATTAACCTGAAATAAAACAAAATAAAATAAAAGTTGGTGTTCCAAGTAGTGGATCCTGTATTTTTCAAGGATCTAAGGAGAAAGTATGGAGGGAAAAGAGATGAAAGAGGGGAAAAGATGATGCAGAAAGTTAAGCTATTGAATTCTGCATTTCGAATCTGTGTGAAATAAACCAAGTAGGCGAGAAGTAATGCTAAGAATGTTTTCTCACATAAAATGGCTTCTATGATACTCTCCAAATTAGAAACGCATTTGAGATTTGCCAATTATGTATTTTCTAGTACTTAAAAAGTGAAAATATGCAATTTAGATATATACTCAGAATAATTTTTAAGTACCCACTGGCTGTCAGTCACCTTCCAGCTGCTTTCAAATATTGATTTAAGCTTCAAAACATTCCTATGGTTGAGTCAACACACATAGTCATTTGCACTTTAGTTTGAAATGCTGTCACGGGCCAAGCCAGTTTTTGAGGGAGATTCCTCTGGAGTACAAGGGAATTTTGTCTAAAGGGGATGTTTTACTTGGAGTTCTTTGGCAGCAAGTATCAAAATCTAATTTAATCTGATTGATGTAAAAAAGGATCTTTATTGTCTACCATAACATAGAAGTTTATATGATCAGAGCCTATCTCACAGGGCTAGATCCAGAAATTCCAAAGATTTCATCAGGATTTTTTCTCTCTTTATTTTTCATCCTTGCTTATGTTAGTTCTTCTCCAGCTGACTCTCTTTTCATAGTAGCAGAGCACCAGACCTGCACCCTGTGCACTTCGTAACCCTAGTGGAAAGACAGCCTCTTATTCCCAGTAGAGCCTATGAAAGTACCTGCTATCACCATCATTGGCCACTAATGGGTCAACTGTCATACTTGGAGCCAGTGGGTGAGGTATCATATCTATTCAAACCCCATGAGTTGTGATGAAGGAAGTATGCTTCTCAAAAGGAAATCTGAGATGTCATTATCAGAAGGACTAGACTTGGGTAAACAAAGGAACATGTGTCTATTCCAAGGGATAAGGAGAGGGAGTGATTTGGGCCATGGAGTCGCCTGGACCATCTGAAGACCATCCTGTAGCACAAAGCCTGCCCTGTGGTGGGCTTCTCATTTATGCATATGAATAAGAAACCAAGGAGCCCAGGGAGCCTGAAGTCACACAAGGATACTGGAAACATCTGTGCTGTTGATTCAAAGTCTGCAATTGGAGTCCCCAGTGAATCCTGCACTCTTTGGAGTTTGAGAGCCCTTGGGACCTGAATGATGATTAAAAAAAAAAAAAAAAAAAAGACACCTCTGCTATATCTGCCCATAAACCTATCAACTTGAGAAGAGGGCATTAAAGATAGCAGTGTGTATGAACATGGGCTCTGTAGTCCCTTTGCCCTACCTTCTGTTGGCTTGTGTTGTGTACAAGTGATTTAAATTGTCCTGAGTTTCATTTCCTCATCAAGAAACTGTAGCTGATTACCAACTGCATGAAGTTCTGACCAGCATTACATGAAATAGTGTTTTCCTTAAGATTTGGGTAGTGGAACAGCTAAGAGGGTAGGGAATGGAATGAGCCCCAGGGTTGGGAGGAGTCTGTTCTTCTGCTCACTGGCTAGGTAAGCTTGGACGATTTATTTAACTGTTCTGAAATTGTTTCTTCTCCTGAGAAGAGGAAAATTGATCATAGTTCTTGCCAGCTACATTTTTGTGGGATTAACATTACAGGCACACTGAACCGTGCCTGGCTGATCGCAAGCACTCAAACTATGGTGGCTGCAGGAGCTGTGAAGTTCCTCCTCTCACTCAGGTGCAAGTCCCATGAGGACAAGGATTTTCATCTTAATTGAGCTGTAACTTAGAGCAGTGCCTGGTTCATAATAGGTGTTCAATAAATAATTGTTCAATAAACAGTTGAATACTTAACATTAATTCAATGTCACATCTGTCCTCAGCCTTCTCTTCCACCACTTCTTATATTCTCCACATTTTCTGATTGGGATTTTATATTCAATGGATAGTTATCAGGTACCTATTTTGTTTCAGTTGTTCATCTACACGCTGGAAATAGCCAGGAACGTGCAGAGCAGCTGCGCCTGGGAGATTATATTGCCCTGGGAAAAGAGAGAGGGAGGGAGACCGTCCATTAGGTCGAGATAGGGTCTAAGAAAGAAACCAAGCACAGGGATGACAGGGGAATGGGTACTTGAGGAAGCTTCCTGAAAGGGTAGATTTGAGCTGACCCCAGAAAGATGGAAAGGGGCAAGCATGCAAAGAGGTAGGAGATGGAATTCAAGGTAAGAAATTATGTCCCCAAAATGATATGCTGAAGTCCTAACTCCCACTACCTGTGACTATTGGCCCTTCGCAGATGTAATCAAGTTAACATATGGTCATACTTGGTTAGGGTGGTGACTGGTGTCCCTGTGAAAAGAAGAGATGGAGAAACACCAGGCAATGACAGAGACAGAGATGAGAGTGATGTGTGCATAAGCCAAAAAATGCCAAGGATTGCCAGCAATACCAGAAGCTTAGAGTGGTATGGAATAAACTCCTATAGAGTTTTCTGAGGAAGTATGGCCATGCTAACACCCTGAGTTCAGACTCCAAGCTTCTAGAACTGTGAGAGAATACATTTCTCTTGTTTTTAGCCACCCAGTTTGTGGTACTTGTTATAGTAGCCCCAGGAAACTAACACAAGTGGGAATAAGCATGGCAGGTTCCAATGAACCAAAAGGAAGAAAAGTGACAGTGGACTGCAAGGGAGACAGTCAAGAAGTGGAGGTCCCCATGCTAAATGAAATTGGCCAGGTACAGAAAAATAAATACCACATGTCCTCGATCATAGATGGAAGCTAAATAAGTTTATCTCATAAAAATAGAGAGTAGAATGGTGGTTACGAGAGGCTGGAAATACAGGGGGTAGGGAGAGGTTGGTTAAGGGATACAAAAGAGTAGCTGGATGAGAGAAATAATTTATAGTGCTCTATAGCACTGTAGAGTATCTATGGTTAATAGTAATTTACTCCATATTTTCAAACAGCTTGAAGAGAGAATTTCCAATGTTCCCAAGACAAAGAAATAATAAATGTTTGAGGTGATATTCTAATGACCCTGCTTTGATCATGATACATTGGATTCAGGTGTCAAAATATCATAAGACACCCCATAAATATGTATAATTATGATGTGTAAATTAAAAATATAAATAAAAAGGTTTAGTACTTTGTTTATTTATTTATTTATTAAAAGCAGAAATGTTTTATAAATGTTAGTTAGGTCTATTGGATATAGAGAGCAGTTTAATTCTGATATTTCTTTGTTAATTTTCTGTCTGGATACTCTGTCTATTGCTCCAGGTGGGGTGTTGAAGCCCCTACTATTATTTCATTGCAGTCATTCACTTCTATTAATATTTGATCTATATATTTGAGTTTTCTAATGTTAGATGGAGATATTTGCAAGCATGATATACTGTTATTGAACTGATCCCTTTATCATTTTTAAATGATCTCCTGAAGAAGATACCAAAAAGTGAAAAGAGATTCCATGTTCAAGAATGGGATGATATAGTATTGTAAAGATGTCCACTATCTAAGGCCATCTACAGATTCAATGCAATGTCTATCAAAATGCCAATGACATTCTTCACAGAAATAGAAAAAACAATCCAAACATTTGTAGGAAATCAAAGAAGACCCCTAATAGCCAAAGCAATCTTTAGCAAAGAAAACAGAATTGGAGGCATCACACTATATCTGACTTCAAAATATACTATAAAGCTATAGTAAGCAGAACAGCCTGGTACTGGCATAACAACATGCACACTAGACAATTAGAACAGAGTAGAGAACCCAGAAATAAATCTGCACATTTATAGTATAGCCAACTCACTTTCAATAAAGGTGAAATATACATTGGGAAAAGGGCAACCTCTCTAATTAGTGATGGTGGGAAAACTGGATATTCATATGCAGAAGAGTGAAACTTGACCCTATCTCTCACTGTATATAAAAATCAAATGAAAATGGACGAAAGACTTAAATGTAAGATCTCAAACTATGAAACTACCAGAAGAAAACATGGGGGAAACAATTGAGAACATTGATCTGAGCAAAGATTTTTTGATAAAACCTCAAAAGCACAGGAAACAAAGAAAAAATAAACAAATGAGATTACATCAAACTAAATAGCTTCTGCACAGCAAAGAAAATAATCAACAGAGACAACTTATAGAATGAGAGAAAATATTTGTAAACTATCTAACAAGGGATTAATAACCAGAATACATAAATAACTAAAACAACTCAATAGTGAAATAACAAATAATCTGATTTTAAAAGTGGGCAAAAGATCTGAATAGACATCTTTCAAAAGAAGAGATACAAATGTCCAGCAGGTAGAAGAAAAAAAGCTCAGCATCACTGATCAGAGACATGCAAATCAAAACCACAATGAGATAGGGCAGCACCTGTGGCTCAGTAGGTAGGGCGCTGGCCACATACACCGAGGGTGGTGGGTTCAAACCCCACCCCAACCAAACTGCAACAAAAAAATAGTCAGGCATTGTGGCAGGTGCCTGTAGTCCCAACTACTTGGGAAGCTGAGGCAAGGGAATCGCCTAAGCCCAGGAGTTGGAGGTTGCTGTGAGCTGTGACGCCACAGCACTCTACCAAGGGTGACAAAATAAGACTCCATCTCTACAGAAAAAAAAAAAAAAAAACACACACACACACACAATGAAATACCACCTCACTACAGTTAAAATAGCTATTATAAAAAAGGGGAGGGGAACACTTGTACACAGTTGGTGGGAATGTAAATTAGTATAGCAACTATGGAAAAACAGTATGGAGGTTCGCCAAAAAACGAATAATAGAACAACATCTGATCTAGAAATCTCCCTGGGGTATTTATATTCAAAAGAAAGGAAATCAATGTTATCAAAGATATGTCTGCACTCTCATGTTTACTGAAGCGCTATTCATAATAGCCAAGATATAAAATTAACCTATGGCTCCATAAAGAAAATGTGTCTACATACACAAAGGAATACTATTCAGCTATTAAAAAAAAAAAAAGAAAGAAAGAAAAAATCCTGTCATTTGCAAGAAAAATGGTTCAAACTAGAGGACACCATGCTGAGTAACATAAACCAAGTGCAGAGAGATGTTCTCTGTCGTGTGTGGGAGCTAAGAAACTATTGAGCTCGGGGAAGGAGAGAGTGGAGTGATGGTCACGCGAGTCTGGGAAGGGCAGAGAGAGGAGAGAGATGAAGGGTCTGTTGATGGAAAAAACATACAGTTAGATAGAAGGAGAAAGTTCCAGTGCTAACTAGCAGAATAGGGCAACTATAGTTAATGAGAATTATAGCACATTTTAAAATAAATATAAGAGAAGATTTGGAAAGTTGTCAACACGAGGAAATGATCCATGTTTGAGGTGATGAATATCCCAGATTCCCTGAGTTGATCACTTCACGCTGTATGTATGTATCAAAAAAAAAAACGCATGCCCTCCACACATATGGGCAACTACTATGTATCAATAAAAAATAAAATAAATGAGGCCAAAAAAAGTTTTTTGAAAAGGAATCAGATACCAAAAAAATTCAAAAAAGGAAAGAAACAAGAAATGAGAATGCAGAATTAGGAAAAGAGAGGCTCAGTAGGACCTGGTGGACCACGGGGAGAACACCGCCTGCTACTCAGCCAGCAGTAGGAAGTTGGGGGCCGGGGGACAAGAGCCACATGTGTGACATGGGGACACTTGACAAAGCCGCAGGACCAGTGAGGCTGGAGATAGTCATCGCTAAGAGCACAGGGTGGTTCTTATGACCTCGGCAGAAGCATCCTTTACAGCAGAGGTCCTCAAACTTTTTAAACAGGGGGCCAGTTCACTGTCCCTCAGACCGTTGAAGGGCTGAACTATAGTTTAAAAAAAATATGAACAAATTCCTATGCACATATGAACAAATTCCTATGCACACTGCACATATCTTATTTTGAAGTAAAAAAACAAAACGGGAACAAATACAATCACACGGCCTCATGTGGAGTTGGAGGAACCCTGCTTTACAGGCTGAAGGAAGGGACCTTCAACTGAGTAGAGCAAGCCCCGCAGCCATCCTGTGGACCCAGGAGCTGCTCAGGAAAACATGTCACATGCTCTTTTTTCTTGAGCCTCCAGATCTTTCTACCTCAAATCATAATCTGCCATCTTTCCCCCCACTCTAAATTCACAGAGAGGCATATACTATTTTCTGTGAATGCTAATAGACGCAGTACACGGTGCATTATTTAAGGGAAAAACAAGTACCAATTCCTGCTACATATGGTCAGCCTATGTTATCTTTCTCTCTCTCTAAGCATGAAAATGCTGCATTTTTGTATTTCTTGTCCCCACTGTGATCATCCTGTTTTTGTGACTGTATTAGTTACCCTGGCAACATGGTAGACTTGGATTTGATTGGTCAGGTTGTCAGGTTCGTTGTGAGAGCCAGGGGCCCAGTTTTGAGCACTAAAAGTGTCCATGTTTACCAGAGGTGCACAGACAAGCTTGTTCAGGAAAACCTGATAGAGGGGAACTTCTGCAACCCCTCTGTCTGCCGGGGGGTGGGGGGGACCTCTGCCTCCACCTGCTGTATCAATGTCCCTTGCGTTGCTTTAGTCAACATGCAAGAGCTCATCTGTATCTTTTAAATATCTGTTAGAAAATGTGCTTAGCATTAGTATGTTCAGCCTGTAGTGCAGAATGTATTTATTTGTAATGAGAAATTAATTCTCAAAGAAGCTTAGGGAGAATGGTCCAATTGGTGGACCATGGGATTAAAACCTGTTACACAGACATAATTCCGACTTGCTGTGCAATCTTAAGTAAGGCACAGACTCAGCCAAATGTTTCATTTTCTGTAAATAAATTTCATTCATAAAAAAGAGCCTTATCTTAAGAAGGTCCTAAGTGCATACTCCACTGAAGATCTAAACTGGGATAAAATTGTAGCCTAGCTTTGCCAACTATTTAATCATTTATTTAATCAATTTATCAGATGCATGGTTCACTTGCCTGAGAGTGGCTCTATTCATTTGCCAATTACTTATGGAGAAAACAAACCCCTATCTATAGCTGAAAATCTTTATTAGCCAATGAGTAAATAAGGCCAACATAGAGCAAAGTTATGTACAGGCTGATACCTTAAAAAGTAATAACCATATTTTTATTATTTTGCACAAATTTCTAAGCGTCCACACCTGGCTCTCTTCTTGTAATCCTTTTGTTTGCACAGGAAGAATATCATGGATGCCTGGATCCACTGTACTGTTCGTATTTGAACATCCGTGTTATATTCAACAGCGCTATGCAACCAGCATAGTCTTAATATAGATGTAAAAGTCACTGGCAAGCCATCATTTTTCACCTGGGTTAAGTGTTACAGTATGTTCAGCTCCAGTAAAGCTAACATTTAGGCTGTCCAATTCAAAGAAGAAGAAAAGAAAAACGTCTGAAGGAAAAAGAGACAAGACTCACCTTCTAAATATTCTTCAAGAAAAGATGATTGCATATTATCAATAATAATTAATTCCTCTGTTAAAGTTACTAGAAAAAAAATGGGAGGCTTCTAAAACTCATACCACTACCCCCACACACTTGCCCCCATTCAGGAAAAAAATACCTTGTTAATCAACACTGAGCAACAAGAGCATAATCGGGGAATAAAATGACTCTTTCAGAGTTTAGCCACAAGCGAGATTAGCTTTCCAACCTCACGTGCTTTCCAAGGTATCTCGTATGGCTGGATTTTGTGAGTGAGTCTTGCTCACAAGGCCATCGGTAGTGCAAAGGGATTCAGTATTGTTTGAAGATCTGCTAATGTGTTTACACATAGGATAGTGACATAGTTCTTAGATTTATAGGGAGAGTGTCAATTTATTAAGAGTAAATATTTTAAATATGCTGCCATTTTTATAACTCTCCTTCAGTCCATCTTTATTACCTAATGCATTCAGAGACCCCCCCCAAATGGAAATGGTTGGGACTCCTCCCTGAATGGCCTGCTTGCCTTAGGATTTGTGTGCAAGGAAGGTTCTTCTGGGGATGACCTTGTCTTGGCCAGGAGGCAAGAGGGTAAGAAGAGGCTTCCCCTCTGCTGGCTGCTCCTCTGTGACGTCTTGTGGCCCTACTACCCAGACGCCACTTTCTCCCACCTCTCTTTTCCTAGAACTCTGAGCCACACACGTGACTAGACCATCACATCAAGATTTTCAAAGAAGACAGAGAAAGAGCAAAACAAAAATGAAAAACACAATATAGGTCTGCAGGGATGGAATTGGTTGAAAAGAAAATAGAATAATAAGGCCAGGGAGACAGGGTGGGAAACAACAACAAAACCTCATTTGGAGCCAAGAGAGATCGTCTGAGGGAAAGCAGAGAATGGAAGCCACAAGAAAGATTGCATGCGAGTCCAGGGAAAGGACTCGGCGTTGTGCAGAATGACAAAAGGACACGGGTATTAATGAAACAGAGGGGAAAACGAAAATGCAACACAAAGCCCTATGGTCCCACGTACAAGCCAAGGTACGTACACACGCCAATAAAAGCAGGCAAATGGGGAACAAAGGCTGTCATAGCAACCTCAACCAGCCCCGTTGTGCTCCCGGCTGCAGCGCACATGGGCATCCATCAAGCAGCTTCTGATATCCAGACCGGATGCTCACGTGGGGTGGGGGCAGCCCCCAGCCCGAGCGGTCCAGGCCCCTGCAAAGCACTCTTATCTTCCTTTCTTCCTTCCTCCCTCCCCCAAATCCAAACCTGGTCTCTGCCAAGCCCCTCTCCTCTTTTCAAAAACCAGCTGTTTCTCCGAAATGCAGAAAAGCAGAACCCAGCACCCTGATCCTTTCACATCCCCTGAGTCATGTCTTCCAAATTGCTTCAAACCCGAATCAAGTGGTAGCATTCTCTTGTGCCCTCAAGAAATGTCCCGCTCCATTGAAAACAAAGATAATAACAAAAGAAAAAGCACATAGACATGTTTTGATTGCTTTTGCAAAATCAAGCATCTCACGAGTCGGATTCATTTGGGATTGTGGATGTCCGGTGAGACATGTGGCTCATTTACCTGAACCCAATTCAAAAGAGAAGTGCTTGTCTCTATCTTCTTCTTAAATTATAGGTCTCTTCTTTATTAATAGACCATCAGTTCTTTCTACTTTCTTGTTTAAGTGGGGAAAATACTGTGCCATTGGAAGGCAAAAAAAAAGGGGGGGGAAGATGAGTGTTTCACCAGCAAGACTAGGAATGCAGTGGGAGATAAAGGAACTTTTACAGGAACCTAATGGAGATATTGACATGTGTGTCTGGAAATCTAAACTTAGCAAAGTGTAAGGCAAGAACAGGCTTTCTCACTTTATTTCTGTATCTGGAAAGTTTCAGCGGCTGGTACCATATGAATATTTATTAATGCATTGTGAATCAGAACCTGTGATTATTACTCAAACTATCTTTTTACCTTGCAAGCTTCAACTCAGAAGAATAAAAACACATCTGCTTTTGCTCTTCCCATATTTTATTCAATGTTTTAACAGCTTTGCTGTAAATATCTCTTCCATTACGATTCAGTTGTGACTATATCAGCTTCACATCTCCTGTTTTATTACTGTCATCACAGTGAAACAACACACTGTTAATTCTGTTAACTAACAAGTTCATTGTTTGAGCTCGTCAGTGATCTCCCGTTTGTTGGGTCCACATGTTAAAAGAATTGGTTATAAATCCAAGAGGGGCCTGAGTGAAGGATACTCCCTTTGTTCAGATGAGTGGGTCTTTATTCAAAATTGCCATTTAATATGCTGTCATGGAAGCAATGAATAAATCTGAAGATAGGGCCAAATCCAATCAGATTAGATGAGGAGGTTGTACAACCCCCAAAGAATTCAGCTCTGGAATATGCAAGCATGCTGGGAGCCTCCGCTTCTCTGCATGAAACTTGTTCTTTCTTTATAGTTCCCATCCAACTTAGACCTTATAAACCTATCTTTTTCTAAATCTCTCCAGAGAAAATGTGGTAATATTCTGCTCCCCCCCCCCCCCAGCGGTGGAAACGGAGTCAGTCAGTGTTGTCTGATGAGAATGTGGACTTTCAAGTTCAGCATCCCTGGTTTGATTCTCATTCTGTCATTTCCTACTTATATGGACTTGAATGATACCATTACCACCCATGAACTTCATCTGTAAAATGGGAGGAGCACAGCACCGAGATGGTTGTGACAAACAAATGAGCTAATGTGTTGAAACTTCTGTATCAGTCCGGATTCAGTGCAGGAAGCAGGAATCATTCTGGACACTTCCAGCACGTGATGAGTTAATTCGGGCATTAGGTGGACACCAGTGACACACAAGTCACCTGCTACCATGATACTCCTTGGAAACACATGCTTGTGCACGCACACATGTGCACACGCACAGACATAGTGGCTTGAGACAATGAGTGTTTATGCAAATCCAGGTCTGTAGCTCAGAGATTTGCGATAGGCTCAGCTTCTAGGTCTTCTAGGCTCACCGTGGCTGTTGGCTGGTGCATCTGAGCCAAACATGTAGTTCTCCAGTGGAACGACTGGGCCATTTTCCCAGCAGAGACAGAGGAGCAAAAGAGCCTCTCCTTGGGTGATGTTGGCTTATGTCCCACTGACCAAGGCAGATTAACATGTTGGGTCCATAGGCAAGGGTGGAGATAGACAGAATGGTCCCCACCCAGAGTGCCTGGGTCATAGGGTGACCAATTATCCTGGATTTCCAGGGCCTGAGAGGTTTTCCAGGAAGCAGGACTATCAGTGCTAAAACTGAGAATGTCTTGGACAAACTGGGACCAGTTGCTCACCCTGCAGCCAGGATGTGGCTACAGGATGGTTGAAGAGTTGGTCAAAAAGGCTGAGAAAGTGTCTATCCAATTGTTGGAAAGACTGAAAGGAGGACATTGATTTGGAGGTCCTGGCACTGTTGTTACCATCCCCACTGCCTGTCACCCACAAGGAGACACTGGAACATAGTGTTGAGCTGACATAAGCTCACTCTGAGTAATGGCTGCCTCATCGGCCCTTACAGTCACAAAGGGCTGTCTCTGCCCCATTCGCAGCCTCCCAGTCTTCCATAACAGCAGCTAGTGAACAGAGCTGGACTCTAACCCAAAACCCTGGATGCGAGGGAATCTGGGAAACATGGTACTGTATTAAGCTTTCCAATCTTTCCAAAAAGGAAGGAGAAATGGAGTGTACGAGGCTGGGTCCAAACATCTCAAGCAAAGGCTTCCCTGAATATCTCAGGATATGTGAACGGTTACTGAGATGCTGCTGCTCAGGTTCATCGGTGTGAACTGTTACTAATTCTCGGGGTCTATAACTCTCTCCCTGGGTCTGTAACTCTCTCCCTGGTTTAGCTAGAATTATAGGGGGATAGGTTACATTCTAGATAACTGATTTCTAAAGGACAGAATCATTGCAAAGCAAATGATTTTTGTACATTTCAACTCCCAAAGACAATCAGAGAATTTTAAAGAAGGGGGCGGAAAACAAACCTTTTTCATTTGGTTTTATGCATTAGTGTTTTGTTTTATTTTGTCTTTTTTCTTTAAATTCTATTTTTCTTCTGAAAATTATCTGGATGTTCTCAATCTCTAAAGGGGTTTGTTCAAATTCTGAGTGAAGACTTATGGCACTTGCCATCACTTTAGCCCAATTTTCTTCTTATTATTACCCAGTGTTACAAAACAAACAAGAAAAAACCGTGGGTTCTAAGAGCCTCTGAAATGATTACCATAGGTCTTGACCTATATCTGACCTAGTCTTGAGAAGGAAAAAAAAAAAAAAAAAAAAAAAAAAAACACTTTTATTTTAGAAATGTCATTTGAGTTACTGATTTCAAAAACACAAATTAACTGAATTTATTAGGAAAAATTCTAGTTCATTAAACCAAATTTTTCTGAGATACAGGAAAACATACCTTAGTTGTGATTCTAAATCTGTCTCCTGAGAAATCTTGGAGGTTTGCCGATCACTTTGAATTTTTTGCCGCCCTTAACTTTCTGGATGTATGTTAGAAATCATTTTAAATGAATTGAATAAAATTCACAAGTGTTATATGCCACCAAGTGATGAACTCACAGGAAATATGACTTGAATCCACTTTTTTCATTTTGTTTTTTTCTCATAATAAATAGAAATGAACAAATGTGGATTTAATGACATCTTGGAGAGCCTTTATTGATATATTATCAGCTGGAAGTGTGTAATGCTTTGGTGAAATAAACTCCATTCTGCATATTTATAACCAGATTGAAAAAGGTATGTTTGTTATTTTCTGTGACATTTCCTAATGGTGGTGAAGTTTTATATATGAAGATATACATGTACCATCATAAAAATGAACAATATTTCAGCTTACAAAATGTTTCTTTGATTGAAGATGTTTTTGTACTTACCTCGCTTCCAATTACTTTTTTAACCTGTGCTCACAAACTTAAAAATAGCTTTTTCCCATTCCTGTAAAACTGTGAGCAGATTCTGTAAGTTGTGTCAGTTGAGACAAAATTTGGCACATCTGTTTTAGGGTGACAAGTTCTCCTTTGAACAGCTGAGACTTTGATCATTAGCTGATTACAGTCTGCACCAGGTCAAAGTATTTGGGTTACACAAAATAGAAACTGGCTTACAATAAAAGAGAACCTGCTGGCCCACAACCACTGGCTTCAGACAAAGTCTGATAAAGGTATTCAAATGATGTCACCAGAAGTCGGTATCTCCCCACCTCTCAGCCTTGCTTCTGATTTGGTTAGCTTTAGTTTAAGACAAGTCACACAACAGCAATAGTTCCAGAGAAGCTTCTTTGTTTCATATACAGCAGAGAACAGTCTCTCTCCTCTCTCTCTCCCTCTCTCTCTCTGACAGTTAAAAAGCCAAGGGCCAGGCTACCATTGGCTCAGTTGCTAATATGGACATACCTATACCAATTATAGTAACCAAGAGCATATCAGTTACCCATTGCTGCATTAACGAACTACCTCCCCCTCAAACTTGGCCTCCCAAAGCGACATGCAGTTTCCACTGTTCAGAGATCCAAATATGAATCATCTAGGTCCCCCCGCTCAGAGTCTTTAGAAAGTTGAAGTCAAGGTGTTGGCCAAGGCTCCAGTCGTCTCAAAAGTCAACTGGGGCGAGATCTTCTTCCAAACTCGCTCAGTGGCTGATGGCAGGATTCAATTCCTTGTGAGATGTTGAACTAAGATTAGGCAGAGGCCACTCTCAGCTCTTTTCCACCTGAACCTTTTCACAGGGAAGTTTACAACAAGATAGCTGGTTTCATCAGAGCAAACGAACAATAGAGACCAAAGTCAGTCATTGACTACATAATCTTGGAAGTGATGCCCCATGACTTTTGCCACATTTTAGCCATCAGTAGCAAGTGATAAGTCCATTCCATGCTCAAAGGGAGGGCATTACACAGGACGTAAATACCAGGAGGTAAGGGCCACGGGAGAGATTTCAGAAGCTGCCTATCACCAAAGATAGTGGCATATGCTGGTTGGCTTAAGCAAGTCTGGGCCCACCCCTGGAGCTGAGGGAGAATCAAGCATAATATTTTCTAAACTATGAGTAAAGGTGACCATCCCAAAGAGAAATTTGCATACGGTTAGGACAATTGCATATGGTTTGCATACAGTTCAGGGGCCAAAATTTATGATCACTATTCACAACACAGTTCAGCACTAGTTTAATCACAAGTCTTGAGAATAATATGGTAAGTCACTTTTTCCTGACTTTGGTGCCTATGACACTGTTTCATCAGTCATAGCATATTCAGAGGCAGTCAGCTGAAACTATAGTGCATCACACAACCCATCTTGATGTATTGGAATACCAACTTAAATGGAGAAGAGTCATGTCACAGTGACTCCATTGGTTCTGTGTGAACTTATGTTATCTTTAGGAACTTGAAAATGACATGTGTTTATTTTCATTTGTGTTGAGAAGCATTTTTCTATGCTAGGGATGATTAATTTTTATCCCTAATTTAGATCAGCATTAATGCCTTTTGCTGAGAAAATCTTCTGGATGGTTTGTTTGGCTGTGAAAGGTAAGTTCAGGGTCTACAGTTGCAAACCGGAGGCTAATTGGTCTGTATAATAAAGATGGAGATTTCCAGGCGCCCAACATGGAGGGAGACAGAGAACCCTTAGTTGGAATGAGGGCCAACAGAACACTATTTGAGCTTTAAATGTCAGCTTTGGGAACTGCTGATGTTGGAGTTATATGACAGTGACAGATTCTGTCTGTTACTTGTTTAATGACTGTTCCTTTTTAAGGCATGCATAATGAACAATGACTTTTTGTCCAGAGTACAAAAACGTTCAGGGAAATTTCTTTTTCACAGTTTCCTTTTTGGCCAAGTGTAGCCTGTGAGACACTCATGTCCACCAGTGGCCTTCTAGGAATATGTTTGCTTTTCCAATAAAGGAGGATAGATACAGTTTACAAAAGTATTTGTGCCTCTATTTTTTTTTCCTTCCTTAAATGTAGATTAAAATAAAACTGGTACTGAAGCAACCATATTATGACCATGAAGTTAAAGCCAAGAACATTGTAGTTAGTGGCCAACTCACTGCACAGTCATTAAACACACATTTGAACCTGTTATAACGTAAGAAAAATAAACATCTGCTTTTTCCCCTTATAGCTCAGCAAAATACTAACTTAGATAATATTTATCAAGTTTACACAGATAGGGAATACATTATTTGGGGATAAAATTTCCAGTAGGTATCAAGCATTCTCGATCTTCTGATTTTTTTACATACTTAATTTTCCCATTTTATTTTTCACAATAAATTTCAATATTCAATGCTCAGAAAGAGCCCTCCTTATGTCAGAAAGAAACTTCTCTGAAACTGCAAATTGCAGAGTTTAGAGAACTTCAGTGGAGTTGGCCACGATGAAGTATCCAGTGGCATATACCCTTGTATTCTTGAGTTTCTTTCCTGGTATGTGTTATCTGTTGTCAAATTATCTTGTGTGGCTGAGCTGGTAAATGGTTCTTTTCAATTCTTTAATACCGACTCATCACTTATATTTCTACCTCACTTCTTTGTGAAGAAGATACTGTTATGTGCCCTCCTAATCTTGTTATTTAGAATTTAACTTCCCTCCATCTCGTCCTCATAGTGGGATGTGGGGATGGAAGGCATGGGTGACTTTCATCTACCCATTCAATACACTTCAGACAAACTTTGGAGGAAAAAAATAATGAAGGATTCACAATTGTTCTCAGGCAGCATCTTAGAGACATAAACACTCTCAGTGTCTTGTAAAAGAGAAGTCATCCAACCAACCACCTTAAATATAAAGTGGTGAGGCAGGAAGGGCTGCAGCAGAAATAGAGGCCATGGGAATTCATAGGAGAGAAAATATCTCTGGAGGATGAGAGAAAAGGCCACACTTGAAATGAACCCCTGGAGAGGGGATCAGTAGAATTATTAAGTGGATGACGTCAGAGAGAAGCTTAATGAATGGCCTTGAAGGCCCACCCAAGGAGCATGGCAGAGGCTGTAGGGAGCCATTGAAAGTAGAACTGGGTACTGGTCACCTGTCATGTAAACTTTCAGGGTTATTTCAGAATCCAAAAGACTTAAAAATGTATAGTTGCTGCTGGCCATTGTGAAGGTCAAACTGGAAGCAAAAACACAAACTACCATGCCACTTGTAGATAGTAAACTGAATAATGATTCAGGGAAGAGCCCAACTTTTGAAGGAGCAAAATAGAACAGCTTGAATCAGAACACTTTCTAATGCCACACAATATCTGGTTAGTTCATTATTACAGAAGTATTTCCCATGCATGCGTATACCAGTCTATAGAGGCATCTTAAATTCCTTTTAAATAAATGTGGACTATAAATCAAAATGCAAAACAAACAAAATCGTGGCGTATCCTTATTTGAAAATCATTTACTAATCATCCCTAGTAAAAATCCAACTCAAATACTCCCAGGGGATATGAAGGTTTTCCCTCTTAGGGACAGTAGCTTCCTGCTGACACATGGGAATACCTGGTGTTAACAAATCTCCTGATTTTTCAAGAAAAAATAGGAAATTTAGATTTGTGTGTGAACTGTCCTTACTATTGGCTCCATAAAAACAAAATAGATGAAAACAAGTGGGCTGGCCAAATGTAAGTTGTCTGAAGGCTGGATTCGATACACTGGCCACTAGTTTCAGATCTCTGACCTAATGGTTGTGCTTCTGAAATCAGTCCTATCAACAGAATACAAAATACCAAAGAAAAATATATATACAAATTAAAACCTGAAGACAATACAGTCTAACAAATTAAAAAAGTTAAATAAGCTATGATGTATCCACTCAATGGACTATTACACAGATTTTAAAAATGTTAATAAAGCCTACATAATGATATGGAAAATTCACACTAAAAAGTAAGTAGCAAAACTATGGAGATAGTAAAAAGATCAGTGGTTGCCAAGGGATGGGGAAGGGAGAATTGAGAAAACAGGCAATGCATAGAGAATTTTTAAAATAGTGAAATTATTCTCTATAATACTATAATGGTGGATACATGTCATTATACATATGTTAAAAGCCACAGAATCTATAACACCAAGAATGAGCCCTGATGTAACCTGTGGACTTTGAGTAATAATGATGTGCCAATGTAGATTCATCAATTATAAAAAATGTACCCTCCTGGTGCAAGATGTTCACAGTCAGGGAAGCTCTGAGTTTGGGGTGTGTGGGGACTCGTGGCAAATGGGAACTCTTTGTGCTTTCTCTCTCAATTTTGCTAAGAACTTAAAACTGTTCTTAAAAATAAAGGCTATCCTAATCACTACTAGCCATCTACCCAGAAGAAATCATTTTAAAATAAGGACGTCTGCGCTAGATTGTTTATAATAGCTCAGGTCACAATCGCCAAGATGTGGAAACAACCTGAATGCCCACCAACACAGGAATGAATTAACAAACTGTGGTATGTGTAGACTGTGGAATAGTATTCAGCCATTAAAAAGATGGAGACTTTACATCTTTTGTATTAACCTGGATAGAGTTGGAAGGCCTTCTGCTTAATAAAGTATCACAAGAATGGAAAACCAAGAATCCAATGTACTCAATCTACTGAAGCCAGTAGATGAGCTAACACACACCCACATAAAAGGAAAACTCAAATCAATTCAAGGTGAAGGGAGGCGGACTGAGGGGCAGGGGCGGGGGGGAGGGGTGTGCTCCCACTCAGTGAGCACAATGTTAGGGTATATAGCACACCTTTTGGGGGTGGGACACAATTATAAGATGGGCTTTTCTTAACAAATGCAAACAATGTAACCTAATTCATTGTGCCTTCAGTTAACCTGAAACAATAAAAGAAATTAAAATTAAAAAAAATCTATAATTTGGAATCTTAATTTAAAAATGGTGAAATTTAGCAGTGAAGACATTTTTCCCCTCAAATTTCCAAATATTGGGGGAAATATTAAGCTTTAAAATAATCAAAGGGCATGTGTTTGTCCTTCAAAATACATAGCAATCTCAGATATGTAAAATATGGAACATCTAAAGCTCAAATTGTTAACCTGTCCACTGTTTAGTCATTGTTGAAGGTATAGCCAAAGGCTACTTTCATCATTAAAAGTAATTTCCTATTTTTCAATTTTCAGAAAAAAATAAAAAATAAAGACTATCAAAAAAGCAGCAAATAAAAATTCCTTAAGCAGAATAATCACAAGTAGGTAAAACATGAAGCTATAAAGTTAAACCAATCTATGACTGTTAGAAAAAAAATGCATTTACTTAGTAAGTGTCTTTGAGAGGGAGGGTTATGTGTAAATTTTTTCTCTTGCTTCATTCCAAATCTTCTTCAATGAACAAATTGCACAAGCCGTCCTCACTTCGCAGACTAGTGTGGGGCCATAAAAATGACTGTGCAAGCTGCAACTGTGGAAAGTCATTTTAATAATGCGGCAGTAAAAATTCCAGCTGTTCCACGACCTTCAAAAATATTTGTCAAAATGTTAAAAATTCTCTTATAAATTGTCACTTACAAATGCATAGAGATATACAAAACTAGTTAAAGTAAATATTTACTTAGTCCACCACAATTTAAAATATTAGAAACATTGAGAATTAAACTGTTTTTATTCTTTATGAAAAACTTAAGAGTAGTCTAAATAGTTTTTGTCATCTTCTCATCGTATAACTTAGGATACAAAGCAAATGTCTTTTCCATGCACTGGTGAATTGTCATACTTTCTTCTAAATTGGGATCAGGTTCCAACATTTTGACCTTAGCACTGTCAGTGTTATAAAGTATCCTGAGAAGCATCACCTCCTCTGGGCCATTGTCCTCCTTTCTGTCACAACCATTTTTTTCAATTATGTGGGTAAGTTTGCCTCCAGGAAGTTCCTGTGGCTGCACAGGCAAAGTGTCTCCAGCCTCAGTGGTGTCAACATTCCCACGATCAGCTATTTCTTCAATAACTCCATTTGCATTCAAAGTGAATTTCACTTCCAGCATCACTGGTTTTCGTTTCTTTAATGAACTATCTTTGCTTCTGATTCTCTCTTTTGATTGCTCACTTTTATAAAAGTCACATGGGCTTATCACTGGGACACAAGGAGACAGCACAACTTCATGCTTTGCTGTCTGTGCATGAACAGAATACAGATGCATACAGGTGTGCAGTGAGGGGTCACTGATGACAGACTTTGAAGCAGTGACATGATCAGTCAGGGAGCATGAGGTGCACCTGTTATTTACACAGTGATCTGGGAGCTGATGAGCTGGCAGTGCAGTTTACACTTTACCCAATTATTTACAGTTAACATACCACAGTGACTAAAAATTGAACCACACTGTTGGGGGGACTGGAGTTAGTTAATTAAAACACAGTTACTGAAATTGGCACCATATTGGAACTGTGCAAAACAAGGACTGCCAGCACTTAAATATTGGAAAAATAAACTTTATTATACAATATTCTTGTTTTCTTTTTCTGGTCATGGGCAGACCCAAAGACTAAAGATAGACGACTGAAGAAGACACGCTGCTGGTAGAGCCTGGTTGATTTATGGCCCTGGAGACCTCAAGGAACATTGTATAACGCTGTTTTGCTCTCACTCCCTGTGAATACGTACATCTGGAGACATATATATTTATGGAAAATGCTAAATATTTTTTTCTTCTCTGCCTTATGTCTAAGTAGGTCATGTTGGCAACATGTTGAATAGTCCTTACATTTCAGCCCATGTATTTTCAAGAGCATATTGAGTGTAGCTGGAGGATGCCCTTAGGTAGTTACCGGGAGCATCTCCTACCTCAAAGTCCTCTGAATATGATTTTTCTCTGGGAAACTGCAATACTGTGGACATAGTATGCTTTGGCACTGAAATGCAAAGTCAACTTAGAAATGAAATTTTAAAAGCCATCTGACTTCCTTAGTAGATGCAAAAGTGTCGGGGGTCTTTGCACATGAACCTGGACCTAGCTTAAAAGCTGGCTGGGAAAACTCTGCTGAAAATAAATAACTCATGCCAATTTAAAAATATATAATGTCTGAGAATGCCTGGAGAAGGCTGAGTAGTAAGATCAAGAAAATGTAGCCCTTCTCTGGCCTCTTCAGAAGGCTTTTATTGATTTCCAACAAAGGTGTTTATGGAAAAGATAGAGTTGAAAGAATCCCAAGTCCCCAGGAAGACTGGGGAGAGAGAGAGAGAGAGAGAGAGAGAGAGAGAGAGAGAGAGAGACAGAGACTGGGTAAGCAGTAGGGGGTTGGTAACAGCTTAGTGTATTTAAATAAAGGGGGAGGGACAAGTGAGTTCTAGTCATGTAGGGGAAGTAAAGTAGGTTTACTACCTAATCTAACTACATATTCAAAGAGTTCAATCCCTCCCATCTGTTGACTCTAGAATGCATAGGCCTAGTCAGCCCATCTGGGCACTTCTCATTTTTTTCATCTTCTGTGGTTTAGACAAACCCCCAGGGACTGTCCATCTGCAAACTGTTGCCCTGGATACCCCAGGATTAAGGTGGGGCTCCCCACTGAGAAGTCAACCTATCTACCTCTCACACAAAAGGGATAAAATTCAATCCCTTTAAGTGATTTTTATAGTAACGAGAGATTAGCAACATAGCAGTAGAAATGAAAATCTGCAATAGGATAAGCACCTATAGCAAGCATCATTCTTAATGCTTGACTTATTCTGTTCAAGCCGCTATAACAAACAACCATAGACTGGGTGGCTTACAAACAATAAATGTATATTTCTCATAGTTTGAGAGGCTGGGAAGTCCAAGATCGAGGAACCCACTGATTTGTGTGGAGGTGTCACTTCCCGGTTTATAGATGCCATCTTTCTTATCCTTATGTGGTGGAAGAAGTGAGAGAGCTCTCCAGGTCTCTGTTATTAGGGCACTCATCTCATACCTAATCACCTACCAAGTCCTCCCCTCCCAATACTATTACCTTGGGGTTTAGTATTTTAACATGTGAATTTTAGAGAGACAAATATTCAGTCTGTAGCAATTGTGAAAATTTAAAAGAACTGCTATCAAAGCTAGCAATAAAACAAGCATGCCCATCACTTTTTTTTTTTAATATATATAAGATTGTTCTGAAGTTCCCCACCAATACATTAAGGAAAGATAAGCAAATTAGGGGCCTATGGGTTTGAAGTGAGCAAATATATCATCATTTGCAGCTAAGCCCATCGATCAGGAAAATAGAGTCAACAAATGATTGCAACTAAGGGGAATGTTTATCAAAGTTGGTAGACATCAGACAGGCATTCAAAATGTCCTAGACACTAGAAATAATCAATTAGAAAATGTAAAGATACATTGATGTGATTCCTAACCCCACAATGCTGAAGATAACCAGATTTGTTTTAACATAGATAAGCAAAAATATAAATACTTAGAGGACTAGGTAAGCCATGAATTCATGGACAGCAAGACTCACAGAAGACAATATTAGCTATGCCCAGGCAAACACTGTCTTGTGACATGGATATGTCAATATTGTGAAACCACATAGTACCTGAAGCCATTACATTTCTTAACTGTACATAACTAAACCACCTGAGGTCACCTAATTTTGTGCCCTTTGTTTAACAGTCCCTGTTCAAGACTGCCTAATAATTTATCAAGTTCAATAAATGACAGTGCATAGTCTGAGTCAAAATTTTTGAGCCCATTAGCAAAGATTCACACCTTTCCAGACATACAGCCTTTTCCAGGTCCCAAACCCTCCTTTCTTTCCCGGAAAGTCAAGAGCAAGAAGCTCATGATTTTCCAGTGCTGCAGATCCTGTTGAGAGAGTTTAATCATTTGAGCCACTTCCCCCATTCCCCGAAATGCACATTCATGAAAATACTGCATGTATTTCCAGGGCGTCCGCAGACCTCCTGAGGTTTGTCCAAGGAACCCCAGTTCAAGCATCCTTGCCCCACAGTATTACACATCTGATTCTAGAGGCATCAGGGCTTATCACAGTGGTGCAAAATAAAGAAGCTCTTCCCACAATAACCTTGGATTATTGTGTCTCACCTTGGTCCTTAATCAGCCGCATGACCTTGGTTCTTGTACTTAACCTATTTGGGCCATACTTTTATCATTTGCAATGGGGATCATAATAATTTTTACCTCATAAAGTAATTATTAGAATCAAATAAGAAAAAGGAAGGAAAACTATTCACACGACACTGGCCACAAAACAAATGACCAATAAACGTCAGTTATTATTATTTTATTATTAACTATACCTATGACTGCTTTGTCTTTTAATTTTATTTTAGCTTTTTAAGATAAACACACTTTATAATCTACACCAGAGTTTTTTAACCTCATAACTATTGAAACGTGTGGCTGGGTGTTTCTTACTGTGTGTGTGTTGGGGGTTTGGGGGGGAGTCCTAGGCTGTGGAGGATCGTCCTCAGCATCCCTGGTCTTTCCCCACTAAGATGCCAGAAGCACCCTCCCTCACCACAGCTGTGGCCACAGAAATGTCTCCAGACATTTGCAAACGTGCCTTGGAGGGCACAACCACCCCTCCCTGATTGAGAATCAGTGTTCTATACTCATGATATAGATATTTTGCAGGGTATTTTTATGGCAGAGCAGAAAGTAATCATAATCTTTTAAATATTGCCATTGATAAGGGAAGCTGCATGAAGCCAAGAAATGTGTCCTCAAATGGAGAAGAAAGGGCGGGCTCAGAGTGAAGAAGAGGAAACCACTGTGAGGCTGATGTTGGAGAATTCCAAGCTCAATCCCTGTAGATGGGAACTGGTGATTAATCTATGTAGAGGTTGTGAAAGATACAAAGAGACAAAGAAATTTTGGCAGTGGAAGAAATACATTAGAAACCCTTTCAGGAAAAAAAAAATGTCTTAGCCTAGTGAATACACAACACGAATAACACCTGGAAAAATTCAGTAGAGAATGAAACAGAAAGGAAATGAGGGGAATGGTCCTATGAGTTCCATGAGAGGTCAACACCACTGATTCAGGATAAGACTGCTGGAGAAAATAATTTGATATGGAATTAAAGGGTAGAGCCAGGGATAAGACAGAGAGGCTTAGGAAACTTGGGTTAAGACCAAGGTTGATGTTGGACTGAAGCCCTTAGTATCAACCTTTTAAGAAACTAACACAATACACTCATTTCTAAAATAAATGAAATCGATACTTGTGTATATATAGTTTATATACTACAGTCAAGTTGTTTTACATTCTTAGTAAATAAGTTTAATAGGGCTCAAAATCTCCCTGCTTACAAAAAAAAAAATTTAAAGAAGTTAAAAACTCTGCTGTGATAATAAAATGCATAATCATTGGATGAGACATGTGACCTTTCCCCTGAGAGATGGCAGCAAAAACTTGGCATTGCAGTGTTGATGTTGGTAATGAGTTTACTGAGTATTTCCCACATGTCAGGCCAAATTATTCACCTGTTCTATCTAATGTCATCTCACAACAATCTTCTGAGATAGCAACAACTGTGACTTCTTTACAGATGAGGAAACCAAGGGTTTGAGAGGTTAAACGCTTGTCCTAAGGCTACAGAGCTACAAAGTAAGGATTTAAAGCCCAGCAGTCAGTCTTGAAGACTTCCTGTCTTGGCTCTTGGGTTGTACTCTCTGGAGGCTTCTATTGCATGGGAGGACTGGAGTACCAAATTCACCAATTTCCTCAAGCCAGGGATAGCCCATTTAAGAACACGTGAATAATGTGCTTCTATTCCTTCTGGCACTTATTTTTATGGCATTAATATGTCACTTTGCAATTGAAAGGTCCCCTGACATATTAGTTGTATCACTGGAAGTGATAGAAGGTAGAAACAGAGGGGGAGAAAGTTCAAGTGGGGGGAAAGCACCACAGTTTTCTACACCATCGGTTCATCCTACAATGGCTTAAACCAATCTATAGAAGAATATTTACTAAAGAAGTACTATGTGCTACACTGCATACCAGGTATTTTCATGTAAATTATTTTTACTTACACATACATTTTTAAATGTTTCTTTAATACTGACATCATCTTCATTGTTCAGAGAGCAAAGCAAAGTAACTCAAGCACCAACAGAAGGAGCTGATACTCAGAACAATCTAGACCTGATTCCAACGTCTAAGGTTTTTCAATTGCATTAAAACACACACATGAAAACCAAGAATCCTATGCTCTGACATCTTTTCCTTGTCTCCAAATTTTTTGTCATGTGTGACCAATTATCACAGTTGGCTAGAACATGGTGCTAATGAGGCCAAGGTCAGGGGTTCAATTCCCTTATGGGCTGAAACTCAATGCTTCCTTCCCACAGTCACAGGCTGTGGCCTAGACCACAGCTGGGCCCTTCCCAAGAGCATCATATTGGTCGTAATTGCAGTTGAGAAAGTCTTGCTAAATCATAATAACTCCATCTGCACTATTGGAACAATTCAAAACACATGCCATACTGATGGTGCGACTATAGATATAAATAAAACCCAACATTGTTATTAGTTGAATAAATTAACCATTTTTGCTTACACTCTATAAATTTTAAATGCAGTCTTTATGGCTCAATGGAGCCATGACTTTAATTTAAAAACTCATGTATACAGATGTTTTGAAATTTTAAGCTGTTGAATGACATGTTCAGTAATACTCAAATACTTAATTACTTAACTCATCAGGAAATGAGTTATTTAGTATATGTAAATCATCTTTAGATAATGGATGTGTCACCTTAGCACCAAGACATTTTCTTTTCATTTTTTTTTATTTTATTAAATCATAGCTGTGTACAATAACACGATCATGGGGCACCATACACTGGTTTTATAGACCGTTTGACATGTTTTCATCACACTGGTTAACATACCCTTCCTAGCATTTTCTTAGTAATTGTGTTAAGACATTTACATTCTACATTTACTAAGTTTCACACATACCCTTGTAAGATGCACTGCAGGTGTAATCCCACCAATCACCCTGCCTCCGCCCACCTCCCTCCCCTCCCTTTTCCCCTTCCCCCTATTCTTAGGTTATAACTGGGTTATAGATTTCATGTGAAAGCCATAAATTAGTTTCATAGTAGGGCTGAGTACATTGGGTACTTTTTCTTCCATTCTTGAGATACTTTACTAAGAAGAATATGTTCTAGCTCTACCCACGTAAACATGAAAGAGGTAAAGTCTCCATCTTTCTTTAAGGCTGCATAATATTCCATGGTGTACATATACCACAATTTATTAATCCATTCGTAGATCGATGGGCACTTGGGCTTTTTCCATGACTTAGCAATTACGAATAGGGCTGCAATAAACATTCTGGTACAAATACCTTTGTAATAATGTGATTTTTGGTCTTCTGGATATATGCGCAGTAGAGGAATTACAGGATTGAATGGCAGATCAATTTTTAGATCTCTAAGTGTTCTACATATATCTTTCCAGAATGAATGTAATAATTTGCATTCCCACCAGCAGTGTAAAAGTGTTCCCTTTTCTCTGCATCCGCACCAACATCTCTGGTCTTGGGATTTTGTGATATAGGCTAGTCTCACTGGAGTTAGATGATATCTCAAGCTATTTTTAAAGACAGCGTCTTGCTCTTGCTCAGGCTGGTCTCAAACCTGTGAGCTCAGGCAATTCACCAGCTTCTCAGAGTGCTGGGATTACAGGCATGACACTTCCATGATTAAAAAGAGGAGGGATGAGGCGCACAATTATTTTTTAAGTAATTCTTGTCTACAGCCGCCCACATATGGTCAATGCTTTGAAATAAGTCACTCTTAAATAAATATTCTGAAGGACTCTATTTTGGTCAGCAGCATCTCATTCTTTCTCCTAAACATATATTTGGAATTTTATCAGATAGAATAAATATTTATTAGATATTATAAGAGGGAGAATAAATAGTTCCTGCCAAACCTGAGGCATAATCAAAATTTTGAGTTTTAAATTGTAGTTATTTTTAGGGAATCTGCTTTTTCCAGAATTTTTGCAGAAGGGTCATAGTTTCTAATAGTCTGCATCAGAGGGGAGGGGAGGAAGCACAGGTGGGGGGAATAATCAGCTGTAGATGGATGCTGAATAGAAAGAGGGATGCCTCATCACTTCCATCGTTCTGTTACTAAAAAATTGATAACTAAGGATACTTTCTATTCTCTTTTAGACTCTCTCTGGCGTCTCCTCCAGTGTGACTTGAGGAACTAGAACCCAGTTTGGGCAACAGAATAATGGGGATTATCTTTAGCTTTAGAGTCCTTGGAAAGGGAAGTGAGTATTTGGCCCTAGCTAACAATGGTCTAGGAAATTAGTTAAGTCTACAAAGTTCACGTAAGGGGATGATGAACCCTGAGGATGACCCCCACTTAGGAGGTTACAGCAGGGCTGAGCCTTTCACACATGGCCTTGTTCCAAGCCTGTGTGTTTAGAAAGAGCGAGGGCAATAGCTTCTCATCGCAGAGCCTGGTATTCCACGGAGCCCACAGGTACCCCCCAAGAAAGCAAGAGAACAGTCACACACACTTCAATTGCAATCTTGACTCCACAACTTAATTGTGGAGTGAGCCTGCACTCTGGTACCAGTCTGAAGTTCATTATTACTGGACCCCAACAAGTACAGAAAGTGAGAATAGCATTTAGAAACAACTTGACCATGGAATATTATTCAGCCATTAAAAAAAGATGGAGACTTTACATCTTTTACATTTATCTGGATGGAGATGAAATATATTCTTCTTAGTAAAGTATTGCAAGAATGGAAAAATAAATATCTAATGTACTCCATACTAATGTGAAATCAATATATAAACAATTACGTACTCATAAGAACAATAAAACATTGATATAGTCCAGTTTGGGGGTTGAGGGAAGTGGGAGGGGAGAGGATGTTTGGTAGGAGGAAGGAGGGTAAGAGGTGGGATCTCATCTAATGTGCACATTGTGTGGGTGTATAACACACCCCCTGGGTGGGGGCTCTTCTACAAATGGAACTTTACCCTGGAAGTGAGAACAATATAACCTAAAAATTGCACCCTCATATTAATTTGAAAAAAATATATAAAAAATACTAAAAAAAAATAAACAATTTGACCTTTCTGCAACTTATGAGTATGACCAGGCTGCACATCTCCTTAAGCAGTGTATAGAATAGCTGGGTTGTGAAAACTGCAGGATGAATCACATGTGGTCGACATGTCACTACATTTACCATTCTAATGCTGATTTATTCTTTTTTAATTTTTTAATTTTTTTATTAAATCATAGCTGTGTACATTAATGTGGTCATGGGGCACCATACACTAGTTTCATAGACCGTTTGACACATTTTCATCATACTGGTTAACATAGCCTTCCTGGCATTTTCTTAGTTATTATGTTAAGACATTTACATTCCACATTTACTAAGTTTCACATATAGCCTTGTAAGATGCACCGCAGGTGTAATCCCACCAATCACCCTCCCTCTGCCCACCTCCCCCCTCCCTCCCCTCCCTTTCCCCCTATACTTACGTTATAACTGGGTTATAGCTTTCATGTGAAAGCCATAAATTAGTTTCATGGCCCCATGATCGCATTAATGTACACAGTTATGATTTAATAAAAAAAGTAAATAACAAGAAATACATAAATAAGAAAATGAGAAAGCTGAAAAGACATGACAGGTTTCTAAATGGGAAAAATTACTGTAAAGAGATTATTCTGAGTTATTACATACATTTAACAAAAAAAAAAAGAAAGGAGAAATGAAGAAAAGAAAAGATAAATAACCTAAACAAAAGTGAGAACAAAGAAACAAGACTTTACACTATTTATAGCGAAGACACTAGGACAAAAATGATGCATAGAGGAAGATTCAAAACAAAGGAATACTGGAGATCTGTTACATTTTCTGATTATCTAGCATTTTTGAAAACTACTTTATGTTTGACACATTTTCTACTTATGTGTTCAGATTTCTCAATGTAATAAAACAGAGTATTCATTTCGCCAGCATCTCCTGTAGTTGAGACACCAAGCAAGTGACCAGGCAAACCTGATTAAATTACTAGGCCCTAGACTGTAGTTCAGAAGTGACCAGTGTTGAAAGGGAGGTTCCACAAGGAATCCGTGTTGCTAGTCATGCTGGCCAGTACAGTACTTAAGCACTTAGCTCCTAGGGGTAAATTATCTATAGAACTGAATTCCTGGCACAAAGTGATATCAGTACTAGATGCAAACAAAGTCTTATCATTGGCAGTCATATACATTCTAGTCTAAATTGCTCAGTGATGGTGGCAATAGCTATTCCCTCACTGGGCCAGTTCTGTGCTATGGCCATGGCATTATTTCTGGAGTCTTAACCATTAGGCTGTCCCTCTATCCCCATTAAATTCTTCCAGTTGTCTATGTCATTATAATAAGCTTATTTTCAGCTTAAACCATCAAACTTAGTTTTTTTTTTGCTTGCTAACTATATCTAAATAATATAGATGCTGATTCCAGAAGTCATTGTAGGAAACAGGACCTCAGGCAAATAGGAAGTATCTGGAATTGGCTATCTGGTCTGATTCAGGGTAAAGGCCCTGAAATCTAGCCAGAATGAAAGGACATTGGCAAGAAATATGAAACAGCCCTCTAATTTTCATCTCTTATCACTTGCGAGGAAATGCTCTGAGAAGGCAAGTCTTTGAGGTTAATGAGAGCCATCTGTAGGCAGATAAGGACTTCAGAGGCTATAGAGTGAGTGCTTGCTTCTAAGGACATTTGAAAACTTAAAAAGAATTACAAAGTCCAACATTCTTGGTTCAAGATACACAAAGAAAATAATAGAATTTCTCTGTGCTGAGAAATAGAGATCATTAATTGTGTCATAGGGCTGAGATGCAGAAAAATCAAATTCCAATTTTGATCCTGCAGTTGCCACTATTTTGCAGCTAAATTAACAGCCCTGTCAGGTCTTCTATATGAAAGTCATGAGTTTGATTGGTAAGGAATCTAGACTTAAGGAGATATCAATTTAAAATGGATTGCTCACATATAGCACATTCATTTACCACCTTCCCAAAGGGGCCCTTAAAAAAAGTCTCTTCAAAACCGCTTTGGTGACAGCAGCCCCATCATCTTTGAAAAGAGCTCCAGCAACTGTTCTCTATTGATTTGGGATGCTGGCAGGAGACATGCCATACAGATGGGATGTTTTATTTTAAATGAAAAGATAGAGTACTGGAGTTATTGATTTTTCATAGCCACCCTTAAATGCCAGAAGCATGGACATAATTGTGGCAACTGGAAAGTGGCACATGTTCGTCCCTAGAATGGATTAACTCACAGATATTTGTGGTGGTGGGTAATTGTCATTGATTCCCAGGCCATACAAAGATAAGAAGTCTACCAGAATCACACCTATTTTTAAAAGTATGAAAAAAATAAGTCTGGTGAACAAAAGCTTGACCTAAGACTCTTACTGAGCTTTCCACCTGAGTGTCAAACCTTAGTCTATTCCCAGATCCAGAGCGTCTGCAGAGAAGGAAGGTTTTATCAAAGAAGGATCAGGTAAAACCTTCACAAGCCTATACAGAAAACCTGCTAATTCTCTCCCAACATGTTATGTGGCCATTTATCATTTATTAGAGTTGACTACATGCTAAGAAAAAAGAAATTACTGGACCTTTCAAGAATCTCTGGAAATTAACTGAAACAGTTGTAAATCTTTGGTTTCAGAACATTGCTTTTATCCCCTAGTCAAAAGGGGGCTCCTATGGTTCAATAAGATGGATTTTTACCAGATTAGACTTCATGGACAGCTCACTGGTACACTAACACGATTATGTCTATTTTCCAAATTTTATGTATAATAGTTCATATAAATATACTCAGTAAACGGTCACATTTCCCCAGTGCTTCCTTCCTAAGTCTTTCAGGGATGAATACTATGGTGTAAAGAAACATGTAGCAGTCCCTTGACTTTCCCCCTCTACTAATGTTGAAAACCAAAAGCAAATTTTCTATCAATATATCTTGGTAAGATAAATGTAAAATGCATGCCCAAAAGACTGGAAATCAATTTTATAGCAATAGAAGAGCTTGCTTCTTCTAAATTCTGAGTTCCAGAAGTATAGGGCTTGCAAAAAAACCCTGCAAAGGTAAAGGGCAAGTTGCTGTAACTTGGGGTTTAGAGGTGACATTTATAACAATTGATAGTCTTACTTCATTTACTATTCCTATAGACTGAATGTCTGTGAGCATTCATGTGTTGAAACTTAATTGCCAGTGTGATCAATGTGACAGCACTAAGAGGTGGAGCCAGTAAGTAATGACAGGGGAGCCCTCGAGGATGGGATTGGGGTCTCCATAAAAGGCCTCGAGGGAGTTTGTTCTCTTTTGCTCCTTCTGCCATGTGAAGATACAATGTTTGTACCCTCAGAGGATGCAACCGCAAGGCGCCACCTTGGAAGCACAGAGCAACCCTTGCCAGGCGGTGAACCTGCTGAGGCCTTGACCTTGAACTTCTCAGCCTCCAGAACTGTGAAAAAATAAATTTATGTTTGTTATAAATTTATATTTAGTCTATTGCATTCTGTTATAGCAGCACAAACAGACTAGGACAACTATTGTTTTATTTTGGGATAAACTTCTAGAAAATCTTGTGATGAGAGAAAAAGAACTAGCATGCAGATCAAGGTTTATACTCGTAGATTAGATCTTGGAGAAAAATTAACCAACTTTGAGGCATATTTTAGAATAGAAACAGTTTGACAGTTTAGGAAGGTTTAAAAAAGGTAATAATCTTATATGTGATCTATACCAGCACTGTGGGACCCAATTTGATTGTGATGAGGAATTTAATTAGGATTGAATATTCTAGAATTAGATTTGTCAATAAATTCTTCTTCACATCTTTGCCATTGACAAAAGAATAAATTGTGCGAATGAAATCTCAGGAGCAGGACCGTGAGAGGTGAGAGAGAGAGAGAAAGAGAGAGACTCTTTGACAGCTCCCCGCCATACTCATTATAAATAACGAAGGGGGGCAGGAAAAAAACATGGTATGTTTCCAAATTATTTTATTATATTCTAGAGAAATTGCTGTCTTATGATGGATATAAAGATATATTGCTAGATAATGAAACTTTTGGGTCCCCATTCATGTATAAATTTTTTGAAGAAGTTTCATAAACTTCCAGTAATATATGATGAGACACAGTCAACTTAGGTATCTTTCTTTCTTAGGACTATTTTCTTATCATTTGAGTTGTCATGTTCAGTTTTATGACCTCTTCGTGAATTGCATATGATTCAGCTTACCTTGATCCCTACTTCAATATGCTTCCTTTAATTTCAGGATTGTAATAATTTGGTTATATCATTAAGACACATCTTTAATTATAAACAATTTAAGTATAAAAGTTAGAAAAATTAAAAAATTAGAAAAATAATAAAATGAATAATAATGTTGAATTTCATTCAATATTAAAGAGGTTAATATGTAACTAATTATTCCAGATTTTAAAATATGACATATATATCCAATGCCTTTCTATATTTCTCCAGCCTGCTCCCTCTGCTGAGACAACCATAATTTAAAGTTCTGGGCTGTTATTTCCTATAGATAAGCATCAATATACAAATTATTATTATTATATGTGCTTAAAAATGTACATGCCTCTTTACAAGTATAAGTGCAAATCTATGTGCTAGTTCTACCTCTTTCACTATGATCTTGAATAATTTTACTGTAAATAAACATCATTTCCCTATTCTTTTTTCTTGAGGTTTATCTATAAGCATTTAGTTCACTCATTCTGTCTAAGTTATAGGATTCCATTGCACAAACAAAGCATGGTCATTTATCTTTCTCCAACTAAGAAATTGGTTATTGCTGTTTATCATTATTAATAACAGTGCTATAGTTATAGCTTTGAGCTTTTCTCTGTGTGCACATGGGATATTATTTCTAGGGTGGACACAAAAAATAGGATTGTCAAAGTCGTCTCTAAAGTGACTATAAAATCTACATGTTCATGAGAAGTGTATAAAAGTTGCCTTTCCATTACATTTTCATCTACATTTGCTGTGAACTGAGATATGTATTTTTCTAATATGTTTTATAATGGTGTCTCATTGCTGTTTTGATCTTTATTTCATTCAAGTAATAGGGAGATCAGCCGTCTCCCACCAATGTCTGTGTCCTAATCCTAGGAACCTGTAAATATGTTATCTTACATAGCAAAAAGGACTTTGAAGATGTGATTAAGGATCTTCAAATAGTAAGATTATCGAGGATTATCTGAGTGGGTCATTTGCAAAGATTCTTAAAAGATGAGAAAGAAAGGCAGGAGAGTCAGAGGAGGATGATGTCATTGATATGGGTGTTTATTTTGAATATGGGAGAAGATCACAAACTAGGAAATGTGGTCTGTTTCTGGAAGCTGGAAAAATAATTATTTCTGATTGAATGTTAGATACTGTGTGTATTAAATTTTGGGGGTCATATTCCTCCAGAGGGGATTTATCTCTTTCTTGAGCAAGCATGTTAATCCAATCAGAAACCAGGCTGATTCAAAGTTGGGTCACAATTTTGGTAGTGCTTAGTCTGCTTCAATTTCGTATCTACCTCTAGGTCATGGCTTTCCAGAGTGTTCAACTGGGAGGCTATTGCATTATCTGGGACTCCCATCCCTAGTTATTCCTGAACTCTAGTCCTTGTCTCCTTTGCATGATGAGCTTCCAGAAAATCCTGCTCTGCTTTTCTGAGTCTCCCCCTTGGCTGACTTTCAGCCTCTTTCCTGGTGAAGTTTCAGAATTTTGGGAATGTTTTATGGAGAAAATCATCGGGTCTTCAATTAAAGGATCATCATGCTTCCAGTATTTTTTTTTTTTTTTTTGTCTTTTTAGACCACACAATCTATGCTAGATTTTCTATTCCTAGAAGGATTTTTGTTCCCAGGGAAAATCCAAAATCTTAGTCTTCGCTCTTTTGTAAATCAACATTTGAGCCAGGGAAAGAAGTGACTGCAATAAAAGTCAGCTTGTGGTTACACCATCTCCAAAACCCAGACCTGCTGGGTTTCATTCTTTCTGTAGTCCTCCAATGATACCTCCAGATATGTATTTCTTATTTTTATCCAGCTTTTCCCTTCATCCTCATAAGGAATATTAGTCCTCCACAACTATTCTAGCTTACCTAGAATTAGATTATTGTCTTACTATATAAAATTCTGTGGAATTAAATCTTCTTGTTTGTCAAGTAGTATTTCAGTCCCTGAAAATATCATTGGAGCCATATTACTTAAGACCCCAGCAAAATACCACAAAAGCTCCAGATTAATAGTACTGATACTCGATTTCTTGGTAACCTTAGGGTTATTCTATACACATATAAAGATTGGTTTTCAGAACCTTCTTGATGTTTAGCATCTGAGATTACCCCCACTCCCTACCTTCTTTTTCAGGTTAAGCTATGTGTAAAAAAGCAAATTTGTTATTTTTTAATCCAGCTTTTCTAAATGTTTATATTAGACATTTTAGATGTAATAGTCTATCAACTTGTTTTTTTCTTTTACCAATTATGAAAAAAAAAGATTAAGAAGACCAATTTTCTAAAAAAAAGTCTTTGTAATCCAGTGAACAAACCATTTAGGCACTTCAGAATAAATAAATTTGTTATACAAATTAGAAATCATATTTTTTTGAGACAGGGTTTCCCTCTGTTGCCCAGACTACAGTGAAGCGATGTCATTATAGCTCATATAACCTCAAACTCCTGGACTCAAGTGATCCTCCTGCGTCAGTCTCCCAAGTGGCAGGGATTACAATCATGAACCACCATGCCCACCTAATGTTTTATTTCCTTTATTTTATTTTTTCATAGAAACAAGATCTGCAGTGTTTCCCAGGCTGGATTCAAGCAATCTTTCAGCCTTGGCCTCCCAAACTGCCAGGATTATACATGTGAGTCATTGCACCAGGTAGAAATTTTGTTATTCATATTCATTGAAATAGATTGTTAGGGATACTTTTTTTTCTGGTTTAATTTACTGCATACATTTGAAATAAAATAAAAGATGCAAAGATGTAAGTAACAAAGCAAGTTTTAAAGATTCCATAATTTGGGCTGGGATGTGGTGGCTCGCTCTTGTAAGCCTACCCCTCTAGAAGGTAAAAGTGGGAGGAAAACTTGAGGTCAAGAGTATGAGACCAGCCTGAGCCAAGTGGGACCCTGTCTTTACTAAAAATATAATAATAATGATAACATAAATAAAATTAGCTAAGTGTGGTGGTGGGCACCTGTAGTCCCAACTCCCAACCAGGAAGCTAAGGGAGGAGGACTGCTTGAGCCCAGGAGTTTGAGATTGCTGTGAGCGAGGCAGAGGGTATGGCATTCTAGGCCAAGACACAAAGAGAGTGTCTATCTCAAAAAAAGAAAATTCTCCCTCCCAAATCAGTTAAGACATACCAGGTATTAGTTATATCAAAAAAGTTTTTTAAATAATTTAAACTTGAACAAATGAAGCAACTTGGCTAGTGCTATGGTTTGAATATTTGTTCTTTCTAAAATTCATGTTCAAATTTGATCCTAATGTGGCAATACTGAGAGGCAGATGGGCCTTTGAGAGGTGACCATATCATGAGGGCTCTGACGTTATAAATGATGTAATACATTCATGAATTAATAGGTTCATGGCTTAATGGGTTATCATGCAAGTGGGACCAGTAGCTTTATAAGAAGAGGAAGAGAGACCTGATTTAGTGTACTCAGTCCCGTCACCATGTGATGCCCTGTACCACCTCAAGACTCTGCAGAGAGTCCCTTTGAGCAAGAAGCAGAAGCAGACCTTTGATCTTGGACTTAACCTCTATAACTGTAAAAACAATTCCTTATCTTTATTAATTAACCAGTTTCATGTACTGGTTATAAGCAATAGAGAATGGACTAAGATAACTAATAATAGTTATCTAGGGATACAATTTTTCTGATGCTGCCTTCCACAACCAATAAACAGAATAGGAAAATCATAACAACACTTAAATAAATCATCTAATTTCATGTATCCCTTGTCTTTTACTAAAATCAAAGCCAAGATATCTTTTTTTTGTTTTGTGTAAGATTAAATACTTCATAGTATTGGAAGGAAAAGAGGCAATTAAGGCTTTGATTACAGCAGGCAGTTTAAGACCTTCATTGTCATAGAATTTTAAGACATCCTTAATAAGCTACGCTGAAATTGATGGGTAAGTTTTACATTACTTGATGAAATTTTCATCAAATAGGGTTTTCTTTAAAGGTCAAGATAGAACTCACTTTATGATCCAGTAGCGAGCATCGTTAGTGGAGATGGTGGAGACTTCCTGAGCGTTTAATGCGTCCTGGGAAACCACCAGGACTTGGCAAAATCTCTCTGCGGTTGCTTCCTAGCGCAGAGCTTCATTCTGTGTAGTAAAAATAAACCAAATTCATTTGGGCACAGTCTTTTTGTTGCTTTATTTAATTTTCACTTTGGCATACGGCCCTTAAAGCTTTAATAGGGCAGATGTGGCTTTGGAAGGGCTTACTAATCCAGCTTGGTTAATGATTTCATGGTGGAAACCAGCTCAGCAGTTTCCTCTTAGTCCACGTTTAGTTTTTCTTCTCTTTGATTTTTCCTTTGGTGGGAAACCCCTCTGTGGAGCAACTTATTATCGACAGACATTTTCCTGAATTGGGAAGTAACTACCTCAAAGTTTCTGAGCCACAAAGGTGCAGGTAAAGCACATGCCACTCAAACTGAGTGATGGTATATTTGGAGGGAAAAGGAAATAGTTGTGTGTGCATGTGGAACTCCTAGTGCCATCTACAGCATAAAAACAAGCTTCTCATGAGCTCCAAAGGTTGGACAACTGGATTTTCCAGATTACTATAGTAATCTCTAGAATTTTACTGGGTCTGCCTATTCCCAGAATACTGGGAATCACACCCTCACTTTTGCCAAGCTTTCTCTTCTTCCTCTACCTCCACCCTCCCTTGAGAGAGAGAGACAGACGCTTGTTTTTGTGTTTGTATTACAAGAAGGTTAGTCAGCAAAGGGGCACCTGTCATATGTCCAGGAGACCGTGCCTTGGCCCATGCACGTGTGTCTGCAGGCTGATGAGGGAATAGAGAGGTCCCATGTTGTCCCTTTTCTTGTAACTCCTGGCATGGCTTGTAACTGTCTTCACTGAAGACCCTTCCTCAGTCCATACTGTGTGAAGGTGTGGAAACCCTCTTAAACCCTCCCTCAGACAGCAGGAGAGCAAAAAGGAACACACCCTACATGACCAAAGAAGGGAAGATCTATATCCAATCTCATATTCAGCTAAAAAAAAATTCTCTGTAATCTGAGCATGTTGCCATGTGTTTCTCAATCCTTGGCACATGGTGGTAAACAAAAAAATGTTTGTTGACCCCATGATGAAAGGATAAAGAAGACTCATATTTGGGTAAAGAATAAATGGCTGAAAAAAAATATTTCACAAGTTGTTCTTTCGTGTTTAATGGGGTGGAATGTAGAACTATCAGAACTTAAGTTAGCTGGCATGTTTAGGGGGTGTTTTTTTTTTTTTTTTTTTTTTTTTTAGATAAGCAAATTTCCTGAACAAGTGAAGCTTGCTCTTCAAAGCATACATTTAGTTTTTAAATAAGCTCTCTTTAAAAAGTTGCCTTATTCCTCTAATGTATTAAATTGAGTATAGGGTACATAATTAAACAGCATAATGAATACTGATTACTAAAAATGGAATTTTAAAACTAATTCAAGTGAGATGTAGGTTTAGATATTTCAAGGATCTTCTTTTGAGTAATTTTTACATGCTGCAAAAGTAACGTGTACTGACAAGAGATACAGACAAGAGATAGATAGAATGTGCATGGTTCTTGGTTGCATTCTACTCTTCTCTGTTTCCACAATGTTGATCTTGCTTGGATACATCTCTAGAGAAAACAAACTGGGAAGATTATATACTACACTGGTTAATCACACGCCCGACCTGGTGTTTATGTTAGTTTGGATGTTTGGCTCGTCATCTCCATTTCTATCTGCAGAAAAATACAAACCTGACTTTATTCTGATTTTAAACTCTTTTGGTGACTCAGGGACTATCTTCAATCATGGATGTGTACCAGGAGTTTCATAGGGGTGGACTTAATGTTTATTGAACACAGACTACCGCTAGTGGTCTCCTAAGCACTTAAATGGTAGATTGATTCACTCACTTAGTCTGCATTGCAGCTACGTGAAATAGTGAAGTCATTAGCACAGCTTTATAGATGAAATCTGAAGCATTTGGTTGCTTCTATTCCCAAGATCTCACTGCTATAAAAGATGCGGGGTCTTCTCATGGGTTGGAATGTACTACCTCCCTGCTATCTCTTGCTGCCCCAGCATGGACTATTTACAATTATCTTTGGTTTTACCGTCTGTCGACCATTCTTGGTGACCTTTTCTCAGCACTGGACACCTATCTGCCCCATTCCCTTAAATTGTTATTGATTTTGTTTTTTTGTTCATAAGACAATGAAGTCTAGGGATCACCAATAGGAAGTATAGCATGGTATTAGAAATAGGTTTCATGTTGATGTCAAATTTCACCATGGTTAGAAAATTATTTAGCGTTCCCACTTTGGGGCAATTTCTTCCTGGCATGTCCTCCATGGAGCCCCAGCACATGTCATGTTATCCATACCAGAGAGCCTCTTTCCCACCCTTCTCTCTGTTCTCATGGCTTCACAGCTCCCCAAGGAAAAACAAAGTTCCTTTCACTTCACTCTGCAGGGAAGCTCACATTTCTGTTTGTAATTTCCTTTTATTTCAAACATGCATGGACTGTTACTTTTTATGTTCAAAGAGGCTTTTCCAGATATTTCCTAAATGAAGAACCATCTTTACTAATATATAGAAAGCTAACGACAGGTTTTTAAATACTAATGTATTTCTTTCTAGTATTTTTTCTTTCTATAATATTTTTTCATACATTAATGCCCCCAAAATGGAAAATAAATTTAGAAAATAAAAGACATACCTATAAGATGAACATTTTTGGAAAATGTTCACTATTAAGTTAAAAAAAGAAAGTTACAAGGCAGCTCCTGTGGCTCAGTCAGTAGGATGCCAGCCCCATATACTGAGGGTGGTGGGTTCAGACCCTGCCCTGGCCAAACTGCAAAAAAAAAAAAAAAAAAAAAAAAAAAAAAATGCTGGGGGTTTTGGGTGTTGCGTGGGTGCCCCGCAATTGGGGCGGGGGGGGCAAGAGAATCGCTGAAGCCCAGGAGTTGGAGGTTGCTGTGAGCTGTGATGCCACAGTACTCTACTGAGGGCAATAAGGTGAGACTCTGTCTCTATAAAACAAAACAAAACAAAACAAAAAACCCAAAACAAACAAACAAAGAAAAGGTTACAAAAGATTACTCAATCACTGTGTGCAGCTTGAGACATCTTTCTTTCTTTCTTTCTTTCTTCTTTCTTTCTTTCTTTCTTTCTTTCTTTCTTTCTTTCTTTCTTTCTTTCTTTCTTTCTTTCTTTCTTTTCTTTGGTTTAAAATAGAAATCAGGAAATCTATTATAAATACCAACCATTATTTGTCATAGACTATAACGAAGTGATTCTCTCAGAGAGTATTCTGATATGTAAGATCATTTGATCTCAAATGATCATACGTAAGATCAAATACCCCTTACTACTGTGATATCCTAATATTACCTTTACCAACAACTGACAATGTCTAAGGACTTAATATGTGCATCACAGGTATAAACTAATTTAAACTCATTCAAAACAACCAGTGAGGCAGGTACCACATTCTCCTTACTCTGTTCCTGAAGAAGCTGAACCACAGCAAGTTAAGCATCTCGTTCATTTCATGAAGCCGCAATAAGAAAACCAGATTTGCGCTAACTTAGAAAGTCTGCTTCCAGACCCTACGTTATCTCCTCAGTTTGCGTGTTTATCATCTTGCCTCCCTCGTTCTCAGATAACCTTTCTTTGTTCTTTAATCCGTTCTGCTTCAGTCAACCTTTGCTATTTCTAACATATGCTCCTCTGTTTGTTAGGGTGGATAGGATAGGGATGCTTAGAATAAACATGACCTAATCTATTAAATCAATAAGCTTAATTTTATGCACAATAGTAAATCAATTGTTTTTCATCAAAGGAATGTTTATAATATCTTCATGTTTATACTATGACTCCTGTGGCAACAGAGAATAAGTCTTTTCTTGTCATTTAGCGATGGACTACTTATTGTTTTATGCAGGTACAAGGCGATTTTCAATAGCTGAGTGATGGGAAGTCTGGCTGTCAGATAATTACGGTTGTGATTGTACACTTTATGCTATTTGCTGGTGCACCCCCTTCACTGGCTGTGGAAGAGGTCAGAGTTAAGGGGGTTTAGTGAGTATCTGGTGTCTCTTGTGCTAAACATGCAGAAGCCCGAGGCCTGTCAGTAATGGAGTATGGGTGGAGTGTTTCTTCCTTTATGCCTGGAGAGTCTTGGGTTAGGAATGATGGGCAGGGGATTCCCATACCACCTAGCGATACTGATAGCAGATCTGATGCTAGGCGGAGCGCTTTCTTCCTGGATCTGCCTTAGTCACGTGCTAGACAAGCCTTAGACCTCCCTGCCTCCCAGCCATTTGCTTCCTGGGGTGGGAAGGGGAGCAGCTCTCCTGGCAGCAGAACAGTGGGTCTCCAAGCACCTCGTCCAAATTGTGTTTTCACCCTGTCACAATCTCTGCTTGGCTGGACAGGAATTTCTTCTTCGGGAGGTACATCGTAAACGTGTTACCACACAAATCTGAAAAACTCATAATGCTTCATATCTGTCTTCAAACACTTTAGAAATCAATTTCACTGATTTTCCTGCTTAAGAATTTTTTTTTTTTTTTATTAAGACGAAAGATCAAAGGCAGCTGCACAAGTAAAGGTCTAACAGGGAAAAAATGACACCAATTTTTAGCACATGAGCTTATGTTTGTTTCCTCACCATGGTTTCTAAAGCGAGATAAATGATAAGAACTAAACCTGAAAGCTGGCTGGCAGGGGAGCTGGTTTTCCTTGCAGATGTGGCCATCTGCTTTCCGTGGTTGCAGGAGGAGGGAAGACCTTGGAGGACAGTGTGAGCTGATTGAAGAGAAGCTGCCTTTGCACTGAATTTTTATCTAGTTTTTCCAGTTATTTGACATAGAATTCTACTCTCCTCTGTTATGCCACTTCTTACCTTGTACTATTAAAAGTATCCTATAAGTGAATATATACAAAAACTGCAATGTGAGACCATCACGTAATCTCCTTTTAGAAATTAGAGGTTCATTTTTACATGTAAGAATTGCCTTGTGCTACTGTGCAGTATCATCCTTTGGGCATTAGAGAGGCTGCCGTGGCTCTTTGACGGGGTTACTTCTGTTATCACAGTATGTCACCCCAGATTTGCCCTGTCATACAAATGTGCTGTTAGTAGCTTCATTTTGACAGTTTTAGTTATGTTCCTCTTATAGCACATTGTCACACATACATTAGCAAGAAGAAATTTAGTTTGCTAAGTATAAATCCTCCAGGAAAAGAAGAGTTGGGTCAAAACTATAAACTGTTTTTTACTTAATTTGTTTCTTGTTGGGCTGAGAACCATTTCTACATGACAGAAAAAAAGATGTTTTAATATTTAACTTACAAGGAATGAAGGATTTTAAAGAGAAAACCAATGGATAATTTTTATAACATTAGTTGTCAGTCTCTTAATTTTGAACACATTTGCATAAAATATTCCTGAAAATAAGGGTATATTAATATTAACCAGATTTATAGCAATTAGAATTTTCACATGCTCTGCTCTAGCAAAAAATTTCTCTATGTCTTTATTTATTTATTTATTTTGTACTCTCAGAGGTTTTATCACCCCTGAAAAGTGAAGAATCTTGGTGTGATGTCAGCATAGACATGCAGGGATCATTTGGGATACCAAGGAGATAAGTTACCTTGGAGACATCTGATTTTAAGCACAGATTTACAAAAGATACAATAGACCATTTACAAAAACAAATTTCAACTGTTTAGCTCAGTTAGAAGAGCATTAAACTCTACTAAGCTCTTGGTTGAACCTATGTTAGGCTCCCCCAAACAGTGACAATAACAATAGGTTTTAGTTTGTAAGCCTATCGTATATTTTCTATGCCTCTAATCCTACAATTCCCAGCTTGAATTCCTTCATTTTATACCTTCTCTTTAGATTGTCTTTTTATGTGGCAGTACTTGAAATGATAAAGTTTAGCCTTATAAGTAAAGTGTACATTATCAGATGTATCTTTTGTCTTAAGTATGAACTTCCTAATATAGTTTTATCCATAGATGAAGCTTGTAACAGATTCTAATGAATCCATGCTTTTCTGATTGGCCTGTCATTGTTTCTTAAACAAAAGATGAAACTTTAGGCACCTGCCCCTCTGCTCAGGTTGTCCCTTTGGCCTGGGATGTCCTGATGGCCTTTTGGTTTTTCTCAAACTATTCATACTTCATGGCCCAATTCCAATGCCACTTCTTCACTTGTCCCCTACAACATGCTATTACTTGTCTTCTCCTCTCTCTTATCACACACAGGTGTACATGTTCCTAGAGCTTATTTTATTCTTTCTTAAAATCTTGGTAGCTGAGACTATGTGTTGTGTATTAATCTTGTTAGCTGAGACTGTAAATTCCTCAGGTACAGAAAACATTTCTTCTTCTTTCTTTTTTTTTTTTTTTAGAGACAGAGCCTCAAGCTGTCACCCTTGGTAAAGTGCCCTGGCGTCACAGCTCACAGTACCCTGCAACTCCTGGGCTTAAGCGATTCTCTTTCCTTAGCCTCCCAAGTAGCTGGGACCACGGCACCTGCCACAATGCCTGGCTTTTTGTTTCAGTTCAGCCAGGGCTGGGTTTAAACCTGCCACCCTCGGTATATGGGGCCGGTGTCCTACCCACTGAGTCACAGATGCCTCCCAGAAAACATTGCTTCTTTACTTCTATTTCTTAAGTGGAGAGTAAATGCTCAGCAATTATAAATATGCATAAAAGAACCTGAAAGAGGCCCCATTACGTGGAGCACACGGTCTGGTTAACCTTAGCGGAACGCATCTCACAGCCCCTTCTTGATGCTTCAGCTAATGTTGCTTCTGTGTTTTCTGCTGACACATCAGTAAAATGGATGAGCCTGAAAACAATTTCCTATCTTCATTGTTGGCTTCACTGTTAACGTTTTTATCATTTCATTCAAGAGGAATTATAATATATTCACTATAAGTGATACAAGATACTATAAAATTCAAACAAGGACAAACATGAAGACTGAAATGAGACAAAAGGAGCCAAAGAATAAAAACAGGCTTTGTAGCTTAATTAAGGTTATCTGTTTACATTCATCAGAAAGAAACATTGAAAACCTCCCTGTATAGTGTCTCTATAATTAAACTGGAGGATGTTAAGGTACCAGATGAATTGATTATTATATTTGGTAAGTATTCATAGGATCATTTTGAGTTTTCAGGAAAAACAATTCTGAGACTTGTACGAAGTACTTCAAGTGGAGATATTCTGAGCTGTTGATTCAATTTCCCAGTCTACCTGCTATCTGGTTATTTGGCCCTGGGATGAAAGTATTAAGTTTGAGTTGACAGGAGAGAGTAAGCAGTAAGTCTGTGATCCTTGGGGCTTGGTAATTCATTGGTAGCTGTCTGCAGGTCTGAAGAACTTCAGTGGTATTTCCATGTAAAAACCACCACTAGTAAGAACAGAGGTCACAGGGTAGGAGGGTCAGCTTGCAAACAGCTGAGAAATGTGTGTTCACAGAGCAAAGGCTTTGTCAACTTATCCTATCCTACCTAGTCTAAGTAAAAGGCAAGGTTAAGGGCGGGGCTGTTTACAGGGAATTTCATCAAATTGAAGAGCAGATGGCGGATACAGAGTGGAAAGGCGAGAGAAAGAGGTCCTTCCTCTCTTCTCCGGCTTGTCTTTCTCTTGGCCTGTCTGCTTCCCCTTGCAGTCCATGTTTCCTTATTTATTCATTCAAGAACGACGCATATCCACAAGACAGTAGAGGTCCTTAATAGTACATGTCAACAGGTAAGTGACTAAAGTCCCTCAGTCCTACCTCTAACCTCACTTGAGGGAGGATATGATTAATCCAGCTTGGCTTGGTATCCACCTTAACGGGACCAAGAGTGGCAAAAGGGGTGGACTCCTAGAACTTGACTGCCACAGAGAGTTTTAGGGGAAAGGGCAGGGGCTGGACAGCCACTTACAAATACCTCATTTAATGACTGTAGCGCCACATTTGTGGTAGGGAAGACCCTGTGGAAACTTTTATCCATTGTAGAGGGTGCCCAGAACATTCATAAATAGCCATCATTTCCTCTTAGGTTCTGGAAGGAAATATTTTGTACCTTAATGAAGGCCGTGCCTTGATCATAGATGAATTACCTGGAAGTACTGAATTCCAGTCATTTTTATAGAAGGCAAAAGAATAAAGTTTGGACACACGTGTGGCATTCAAAGGCATAAATAATCGCTTCCATAATAATTTCTGCACTTTTATCTTGACAGAAGAAGTATCTGAGGGTATCAATTAATACTTTTAATAAAGTTGTCTTTTCTTGCTGTGGACCCTTGTCTGTATTGATTCTTCAGCTATGACATTCTGTTCAGCCACATGTGATCACTTTTACAAAAACCTGTCTAGGATAAAACATGAATGATGTAAGTTCCCTTTAAATCATCAAAAAAGGATGGCAGTTGTGGTGACAGTGGCAATCGACAGCAGCTACTTCCTTTTGCTCTGCACTCCTACAAGGCTTCCGAGCTGGACTGTTGTCTTCTCAACTGCCACTGGCCTTTCCTTTCCCCATGGACACTTATTCTGTTTTTTAAATACTCCTATAGTGTACTGCATGGCCCACAGTCACAGCACCCACCCTTCTAGCTAGAACATGAAGGTAGGCTTTATGCTTTATACACTTAAAATGAAATGAAGGCCTTTATGGAAATTATAAATTGCATTCCTAGGTCAGACCAACCTATGGCAAGTTCTTTTCAGATTTTACTCTGCAATACATGTACCTTTCTCTCTTCTTTTGTTAAGTGATGATTTTTTTTTTCTTACATTGTGCTGTAAAAGTTTCTTTATTATGCATTGGTTCTATGACAGCAATACCAAAATAATGATAGTGTGACTCCAGTAATTTAACAGAGTGAAATGTACCTCCATTCTGAATCAGTAATAAGCTTGATGCTGGGTGAACGTCAATGAAATAGGAAGAAAAGGCATAGGCATCAGATGTACAAAGATTACCTCAAAGCAAACTATGTATTACAACCATTTGAGAACTAAGTTATATATTTTCCTTTATATGTTTCTATTGGTATAGAAAATATGATGAACTTTAGTCCATTTCCCCTTTAATTTTCAATCTAATTTCAAGTAGCTACATGACAGAACCCTTTCCATACTTCCCTCATATCGCCTCAGCTGAGCCCATGTGAGATGTTCAATAGATGGTCGCTGATTTATTGATACGAACAAATAAATACTGATACTTGTAAAAAAATGTTCTTGAGCTTTTTGAAGTAATGCTTCTGAAAAGCTCAATACCACTCAACACAGATTTTTTCTCTTCCTGCTTCCCTTTCTTTCTAAATAGTTTGGATAGGGTTGGCAAAGGTATCCGTGCATGGCCCTGGGGCCCCGTGAGGGCTGGCAATCAGCAGCCCAGGGGGATGAGAAGGAGCGCCCAGCATGGTGAGTCAGAAGCCTACAGGACTAGACGGGGTGCACGTTGACAAGTGGCCTCTGTAGGCTGTCAGGCTCTGAGCAGGTTGAGAAGGGTATTGGTGTGGAGGTGGGGGACAGCACAAAGAGTCAGAGCTGAGTGGGGTAAGAAAGACCTGCAAACTGGCTCGTGAGTACTTGCATGGGGAATGGATTATGGCAGAGGTGGGATATTGGCTATGTAGAGAGGAGTTGATCAAATAAATACAGGGCATTCCAAAGGTTGCCATATGTACATATATATATGGAAAATGGGAAATGGTAGCTAAATGTACCTTTACTTACAAAATAATTCATTAGAAAATTTTACAAAATATTTGCATATTTCTCCATGTGTTGATACATAAAAATATATAAGTGTATAGACCTGAAATAAACTTATTAAAAAATAAGTTTGTTACTTTTTCCCATGTATGCGCACCTTATATATGCTGCATGTATATTAAAGATAACAGGAGTCATTTTCGTACTATTGGAAAAGGGGTTCTATTTATGGTAAGGGACAGAACTAGCATGAACCCTGTAGATTGGATTCAACACTATTGGTGTGAATTCATGAATTTTTACATATATAGATAAACATAGATAACAATAATTTCCATTGTTATAGAAATAAATATAGTTGTCTGTTTATAGCTACTCTGAACATTGCTATATGTGTGTCTGTGTAACATATGTACACATTCCCTGGCTCTATCCACCGGAAAGACGGTGGAGCAACTACTCACAGACACAGGAGGGTCCTTTTGGAAATTCTACTTTCAGGACTGGGACAGGGGAAGCTCACGAGCCTTGGTAATCTTGTGGCAGAACAAAGAACTCAAACCTTACAGGAGTTCCCACTCATCAAAGTAACTTCAATTTGCATGCCAAAATAATTAATGATGTTAATAGAATGTAACTCACTGATGAAACAGGAAACCATGAGTTTATGATGATATAATGAAATAAATGAATAACTAAAAATTAATAATAAACAGAGTATTGAAACAGTTTCAAAGTACTTCCTCACAAATACAGTTGTAAAGCAATTTTATCATGGAGAAACAAAGTAGATTTCCTGTTCATCAAGTGATCAATATGAATACCACATCATTATCAATGGGACAAACTCTGCTCCAGTTGTCAGACCAGAAATGAGTAACATCAGATAAGCCCAAATTGGAGGACATTCTGCAAAAGAGCTGGCCCGTAACAGCCAAAGCATTCACGTCCTTAAAATCAAAGAGAAAGCAAGAAAGTGTTGAAGTCCAAAGGAGACAGGAGTTTCATGACGATTAAATCTGAATTTTGCTATAAGGTCAACATTAGGATAATTGGAGAAACTTGAACATTGTCTGCAGATTATTTTACATATTTGTGTTCATTTCCTGATATTGGTGGTGGTAACATGGTTATATAAAAATGCCCATACCCCTTTTTTGCAGGAAACACACAATTTAGGCTTGAGGGATCCTGGGACACACATAATGTCAGCAATTTATTCTCAAATGGTTCAGAAAAATAAAGGATTTCATGCTATGTTTCCAAGTTTTCAGTACATTTATAATTATTTCAAAAAATATTACAAGAAAACAAATTCAAATTCAGTGTTAAAGGTATGAACAAATAGCTTCAAGGAAGTATCAATGTGTATATGTTGACATTTTGATATTGATGTTTTTGTTTTTATAATTTTTAATATTTATTCTGTTATATAAACATAGAAACAGCAAATGGAAAGTGTGTCTCTTAAATAACTTTATAGCTGGCAAGAATATTTCTTCAGGTTGGAGAGAATCAGGGCAATCTGAAGTTCTGTGGGAGCACATTCTTTTTGTTTATGTAACATTTTGGTTGGCCTCATTTTAAATAAAAATCCTCACCAGTGTTTTCGTTTTGGGTTCAATGCCGTGGCACGTGGTGCAGGATGCATCATGGCTCTTAACAACCTCAAACTCTTGGGCTCAAGCCATCCTCTTCCCTCAGTCTCTTAAGTAGCTGACACTAGAGGTGCCTACCACAACAGCTGGCTAGTTTTCTATTTTTCAGCAGAGACCAGGTCTCCCTTTGCTCAGGTGAGTCTGGAACTCCTGAGCTCAGGCAATCCACCTGCCTTCGTCTCCCAGAGTGCTCGGACTATAGGTATGAACCACCCACCCCTCCAGTATTTTGATGTTCTTATTATTTATCTCATTCTTGATTAGTTAATATACTTCGTTAAACATCAACTACTGTTCTGTGCTGTGATAACAAGTCATACCTTCAGGATATATACGGATATGCATAATAACTTTTTTCATTAATAAATGGCCTTTAGTTTCTTAATCTCAGTCTCTCTCACTTCCTTTCCCTCCCTCCCTCCCTTCCTTCCTTCCTTTTTCCCTTTTCTCCTTTCTTTTCCCTCCCTCCCTCCTTCCTTCCCTCCCCTAGTCTCTTTTTCTCAATCAGAAATGAGAAGATGCTAATTATTATTACAACTCTTCAGCACTATGCTAGAGGACTAAACTCAAACCATAAATTTGATAAGAAAAAAAAAAAGAATTGTTGGAAAGGAAGAGGTATCTGCCATTATTTCAGGAAAAAATTTACAGAATTTATCATCTAAGGGTTGAAAAAGAGGAGATTTCAACTATTAGAAATAAACTATTTAGGCTTAGGAGAAAAGCCACTCTGAATGATGGCGCTCTGACATTAGTTCCTTCTTGTCCAGGTGACAAAAGTAAATTTTTATTGAAATGCATGGTTGTTTCCATAAGACTTCACTTTGTTATCTTTAGAAATGAAGCTTCTATGGGTTTATGTCATTATTTGGAAGAAGTTTCATAACAGAAAATAGACTTGGGCTGAGAGCCAAGAGATTTGCTATTCCCCTAAACATTCATTTCAGATATTTGCTTCCATTTTCATCTTTTTATGCAAAATCATCACACCAGCAGGTTCACACATTCAAATACATACAAACTTATATTCTATATTTGCAATAGAACTCCGTTCTCTTTTCATTTGTATGACTGTCTCAGTTGTTGAAATTATTATTGTCACCATTACTGTCAGGCATCATTGAACACTTTTTGAGCCATTGATCCAAAAATTTCAAATAGGAGCATTAACTGGGCATGATAGCATAGGAAATACTAAATTCACAATTATAAAAAATACATTGCAAATGGTGGAAACAGCTCACATGTGGAAACAATGCAATGGTGGAAACAGCTCACATGTGGAAACAAAAATATATTCTGTTAACTGACCAATAGGCAAGAAGAATTGATCAACCTGCTCTTACAGTGCCTACAACAGCTTTTCAGAAGTTGATTGTTATTTACTTGTAACCAGGCTTCTGCACAAATCAAATTATTTCACATCATATGTTTCTGAAATATTTGTTAACCTAATTGTTTCATTTCTTTTGGTCTGGAAGCTTCCATGTTATTTGAAGTTTCATCAGTTAACCTCTGTGGACCACCAGATGTCTGAAAACCTCATCTCAGAAAACCCTGCCACATGTATGTTCAAAGAAGTGGAACTGAGGCAGTACATGGGTTAAAATTATACTGAAGCGAAATGATTAGGTAAGAAATCTACTCACCACTATCCTTTTTTTTTTGCATTGATTCCTACCTGAGGAAAGACCCACAGCCATTTCGTAGCCCTGAGCCTGAACTTGGTACTCTTTTCGATGCTATTATATTTGGGAACTGTTTATGTGGTGTCAACGTTTAAAAGCTCCTATGGTGATGTTGCTGCTTAAAATCCATGGGACAGGGAAGTGGACACTCCCAGAACTTTCCCGAATAAAATCATCTAGATCTTGTCTTTGTTTCTCTGTTTTCCAAAGTATTTAATAATGTATTCATCCTCAGTTTGAGGGAAAGTTTCCAAAACTATTTTCTAAAAGTATTAACTCTAATTTTTATAAGATTTTGATTTTAGAGTTATCAAAACAGAGAACTTTCTGAATTTATTTAGTATGATATCTGATGCTTATAGAGCGAGAAAGAAAACAGACAAAAACCTTCATATGCCTAGAAAAATATTCAAATGTTGTGGCGTCCTCAGACATTGATAAGGCCAGGTGGTTTTTGATTTCCAAATATTGAAGGCATTGGACACTGAAAGTATAGCGATTTGTATGTGAAAAGAATCAAATAAAATTGTATCCATCTGTGAGTGGAGAAAGAGTGACATGAAAGGGACACAGGAGGATTCTTCTTCATAATACTGTTCAGAATATTCCCTTTGCTGAACTTGTGTTTTCTTGGCTTTGATGTGGAAATATCTGGCATTTCCAGCTTGGACTAAATCACAGATTTCTAATGAGTTTTCTTGATATTTGCTCTGACCTGATTCAGGTGAGCTTATTGCTTCATTTTTCGCCATCAAAAAAGCAGAGGAACAGGAGGTAAACCTTTCCCTGCTCATTAAGGTTTCAGCGAGTGATCTTAACTCAAGCATTTCTAATTAAAATGTAAAGATCATTAGTATGCTGCATTAATAGAGGTTTTTCTTTCAACTCAGAATGCTCCAATGGCGGTGCCAAGCGCACTCCTGAACCCACTGGTGCTGAACAATCGCGGCTCTTGGCAAGATCTCAGAGCAGGCAGGGGTTTCTGTCAACTGCAACTTACATCGGGCTCAGGATGAGGAAACAGCAGGCAGGACAGGAAGAGCCAAGGGGAGGAAGAAAGTGCAAAGGCAGCTGTTTCTTCTTCCTGCTCCCGATCTCCCAGAGGCAGGCCAAGACCAGTCGGAAAGGCATTCAATAACATATTACAATTATTTACCACTCCCATTGAGCTGTATCTCCAGATGGTGGCAGATTTCTTTTTTCTTAGATAGATACTTGAGGAATTCAAGCATCTATATAATCCCCATTCATGCAAACATTTTAATATGTGTTGTCTTTCCTGATCTTTTCTATTGCTTTCTCTCTTTTTCTTTTCTTTTCTTTTTTCTCTTTCTTTCTTTCCTTCCCTTCCTTCTTTCCTTCCTACCTTCCTTCCTTCCTTCCTTCCTTTCTTCCTTCTTTTTGAGACAGAGTCTCACTTCCTCTCCCAGGGTAGAGTGCCATGGGGGTCATAGGTCACAACAACCTCAAACTCTTGGGCTCAAGTGATCCTCTTGCCTCAGTCTTCCAAGTATCTGGGACTATAGGCACCTGCCACAACGCCTGACTGTTATTTAGATTCAGGATCTCGCTCTTGCTCAGGCAATCCACCAGCCTCGGCCTCCCACAGTGCTAGGATCACAGGGTGAGCCACCGCAACCCGTCTACTTCCTCTTTTTTTGAGACATATTCTCATTCTGTTACCTCAGTGCATCATCATAGCTCACTGCAACCTCAGACTCCTGGGCTCAAGTCATCCTCCTATCTCAGCCTCCTGAGTAACTGGGACTACAGGCACACACCACCATACCCAAACAATTTTTCTACTTTTTGTAGAGATAAGGTTTTGCTATGTTGATCAGGCTGGTCTCAAACTCCTGGCCTTAAGTGATACTCTTTCCCTGGCCTTCCAAAGTGCCAGAATTATGAGCATTACAGGTCTAATGCCACTGTACCTTTCTTACTTTTCTTTTGACATTTTAAATTGACATATTAACTACTATTTGGTGGTAGTAAATTTTAATTTTAATGGCTAAATTATTTCATTTTTAATATGAAAATTTTGATTAATTAAATATTTAAAGGCCTGTTATGTATGTGTAGAAATTAAATGGAGAATTTAATCTACAGCTTGTAATAGTTACAGCTTGTTTTATATATCTTGTGCCAATAAGACTAAATTGAAGAGACATAATAAAAAGCAAGTTAAAATATAGACGACTACATGGATATCCCATTACTTGGTCTTAATCTTGGGAGCATTAATGCAGGTATTTAAGACAAATCAGAAATAAGAATTATTTCAGTGGCATCCTAGGCACTGTAGGAAATATAGAAAACATTTTAAAATTTATTAATTCTAGTCCTATCATGTGAACTTCTGCCCCATTTCAGTTAAGGTATAATTTAATTAGTATTTCTATTACAGTATTTGAAGCTGACAAAATTAAAACAGTTTCTTCTGTAATCATGGTTATTTTGTTGCCTGGGGAAGATCTTTATTTGGGTTATTTTTTATTCCAAATTCAGTCAAACTCTGGCAATTACTCATCATTTATATGTACATTTTTGTGCCTTTCATCTTATCATTAAACGTGTTGAAATATTTGAAGAAATATGAACCCTCATTTTATAAAATTCATCCAAGATTTAGAAAGTTTGGAGACTTTGAAAACTCACACTATGCCATAATAGACCGTGGAAGATGATTATTTCCTAACACCCATGCAAGAAGGTGCTGGGTTTTAATCGGTATCATAAGCTCACTGCACACACGGCTGTTAATAACTTGAAGGCATCAAGATACTCCCCTGTTTACTATGCAGAGAGAAAGTGGTAAAAGTAGAATGGAAGTCCAGGAAGAAATATATGACAAATGACTTTTATAATGAGCACAGATATTGTTTAGGTTTTCAATTTGATATGGTCATTAGAATATATTGGGTTTACCTCAATGACTGTTTTCCATGGAGATGATTTGTTAACTATAAATCTAAAGATTTAATCATCCTACTTTCAAGAGACTTAAAATACAAGCATTTATAAATCCAAGCATGTTAGAGCGTATATCCCACTGTTATCACAGCTCATATGCAAATACTTGGCCATTGACAAATATGGTCTGTGTGAACATCTGTAAGGACCGGGGGATTCCCTCTGAGATTCTGAGAATTAGCTCAGGAAGCCAAATGTAGAAGTTCTGTGAAAGAAGATCTTGCATCATACAACTTGTCAATTTACTCCAAGTTGAGCTTATCAGAGCCCATAAAACCGCAGCCCATTAGAATAGTGATTATCAAACTTGAGTGGGTATCAGAGTCACGTGGGCGTCCTCCACCCTCAGAGGTTCCCTCAAGTTCCCAGGTTCTGCTGCTGTCTGGGGACCACACTTTGAGTACCATTGCTTTAGAAGATGCCTCTGACATTAAAAAATAAAAATATTTATTTATTTTAGCTTTGGACTAGGTATTATTATATTTTTGGGTGAAACTCGTCAGAAAAAATAACCTTAGCATTCAGTAACACCACTACAAGATACTGTCTGCAATAATTTTCTCTCTGATTTGGGTTATATAGATATCCCAACAGACATGTACAGGCATTAAACATATCCAAAATACATGCTTTTATAACTGTGCAATATCTCTATCATCTATGTAACTACATAGCTATCTCTACCATCTATTGAAATATATCTTAATATATTCAAACCCAGCCCCAGCTGGATTTGTTTGAATTCTGTTCAACTCTTAAATACTTAGTGATTTTTAAATTTGAAGTTAGAGGTGGTGGTGGGAGAAGGATAGGAAGTGGAGGAACATCTCTAAGGATTTAATACCACACTTTTCCCACATGGAACTCAGGGACCCATCACATCTTTTGCAGAAAGAATTCGTAAGGGAAATCCATAGGAGATTTTGAAGATTTCCACTATGTTAAATAATTCTGTCCTTTCATGAAGCTGTTTCAGTACAGAGATGTTGTAATCTCTGAGACTTATGATATTTTAAACATCTAAACTGTAGTTATATGTAAATAGTTCCTTTGGGTTGATTCACCTATGCTTGAGGTTTCCTTTCCTTCAGACTATGTACTTTCTCATCAGTCTCTCATCATCTCATCTCCTTAGTCCAAGCATAACTTTAAACTTACAGTCAACATCACGGCCCTCATGTCCATAAAAGCCTATCTGGAGACTGAGCTGATGGAAGCAGATGTCAATGAGAAAATGTGGAGCAACTCTATGCACGGCCCCACTTCCCGTTGCCACAAGGGTTCACTGGCTTTCTCCTCTCTAGCTCCCACCTGCCTGCCTGCACTTGAGTAGAGATTTAAAACTCAGGCAGCATTGAAAGAGGCAGGCTTTTTAGAGAAAGCATTCACCCACCCTGTCCCCCAGGAGTCAGACTGTCTTCTTTTGGTGGGTGGATAATGCCCCGACTGTGGCACATTGCCCACCTCAGCACACGCCTCCACATCTCATATTGTTTGGAGACACTGAGGCAAATAGCTGAGGCTCCAATTATTTTTTGGAAGATTGCCTTGACGTTATTCAAAGTTTTGACTTCTGGGGTGTGGCAGATTAGTGTATATTTCTGCAAGTTCAGCACCTCGTGTCTGGTAAAAAGTTTTTAATTTTTATTTCATTAGGAACTACAAGGGCATGATGGTAGTGCAATTTAAGTTGTATACATGAGTATGGAAGTAACCTAAAAAGTGAAGCTTAGGGCGGCACCTGTGGCTCAAAGGGGTAGGGTGCAGGCCCCTTATGCTGGAGGTGGTGTGTTCAATCCCAGCCCTGGGTAGAAATTGCAAAAAAAAAAAAGTGGCGCTTATATTCCTGGGGAGACTGAAAAAGATTCAAAGAAGGTGACATAAATGATTGAAACATTTACATGTAATTGTTATAGCTACATATGTACTTGAATAACTTTCAAACAATGCATTTATGTGATTATGTGTGAAAACATTTAGTGTACATTCTGAAATATTCTTTTTTGACTTAAAAGTATATAATGAACATTTTTTCAACTTAGTAAACACACCTGAACCTCATTGTTTTTTTTTTTTTTTTTTTTTTTTTTTTTTTATTGTGGAGAAGGGGCAGGGAAAGAAGGCGGGGGAAGAGGTGAGTGACAGGGTCGGGCCAGTGGCATGGTACCACATTGGCTGTATCTAGGTAGAGGCAGTTTCAGGCCG